>JAZBGZ010000010.1:5127-30351 GCA_037414795.1 Stenodera caucasica
GTTACCCCTTCACATTTTGTTAATCAATAGGTATAGTAGAATTGAGCTGAAAATTTGCCCATGATTCTTGAGTAGAAATAGCTATTGGTTCAATCAAATAATTTTTAAATTATTGCAACATAAAAATAGCAGTCTCAAGTACCGGATAACTCGACTTGAAAATCACATGTGTTTAATAATAGATTTTTCAATGAGCATCTGATATAAAAGACACCATTAATTGTTCTCTAGGCTCATATCAAATCCAACAGTCTATAGACATCATTGTAAGTACCAACTCCGAACATACTTGTGATAAGATAAGGTACCAACCATCAAGTAACTGCTTCCAGTCTTTATTCTTCCTAGATCTCGTTCCATGTTATTCCTTATTGTTTTGCATTGTCTTCTTCTATAGGTATAAATAGTATGTACTGTACATATGTATATGTATATGTTTACCTATCTGTTCATCTTCCTATTTTCTTTTTTATTGATTTGCTGTAAATGAGTCGTGCTTTATTTTTGTAAGATTTTTCAAATCTTGTTTATTAACAAACCTTAATAATTAATTACAGAATTATTAAAAATTTTGGAGATCAATATGGGGATACTTCTCTTCTTATCAGTTGTATTATTGTCAGTTTCTTTGACATTGGCTAATATCAAACCTCACTTTTTATCCGATGAATTTATCAATAAGATCAACAATAAACAATCAACATGGAAAGCTGGTCGAAATTTCGATATTAAAACATCAAAATCATACATCCGTAGTTTATTGGGTGTTTCAGAAGAAGCAACCCCAGTAAAACTACCAGCAAAAATTAATTTTCATGAAAGAATTCAATTACCTGATTCATTTGATGCTCGTGAAGCTTGGCCAGATTGTGCTGATATTATTGGTGATATTCGTGATCAATCAACATGTAGTTCATGTTGGGCCTTTGGTGCTGTTGAAGCTATGAGTGACAGAATTTGTATTTTCTCGAATGCAACAAAAAAATTGAGTGTTTCCGCTGAAGATTTGCTCAGTTGCTGCTCTGACTGTAGCCTTGGCTGTGAAGGTGGTTGGCCACAAATTGCATGGAACTATTGGAATAAAGTTGGTATTGTTACTGGAGGTGGTTATAAATCTGGAGTTGTAAGTTTATATTTTCAAAAAAATTTCTACAATATAATTTTAAATAAACTTTATGTTAAAGGGTTGCAAGAGCTACTCTTTTGGACCATGTAATGACAATGTAAATGGTATATCATGCAATGATATCCCACCAATTCCTAAGTGTGTGAAACAATGTGATGCTGGTACTGGTTTGGATTACAAGACAGAAATAACAAAAGGTTCAGCTTATTCTATCAACAGCGTTCATCAAATTCAATTAGAAATTTATAAAAATGGTCCAGTTGAAGTTTCATTTAGAGCTTATGAAGATTTCTTTAATTATAAAAGAGGTTTGTGATATCGATATCCAATATGATCTCTTTATTGTATTCATTTAAGAATTTTTTTTATAAATTTCATAGGGGTATATCATTACGTTGTTGGGAAACTAGCAGGTATACATGCTGTGAAAATCCTTGGTTGGGGCGTTGAAAATAGTACTCCATATTGGTTAGCTGCCAATTCTTGGAATACAAAATGGGGTGATAAAGGCTATTTCAAGATACTTCGAGGATCAAATGAATGTGGTATTGAAAGTAATGTTAATGCTGGTATCCCAAGTTTATAAATTATTATCGATAAGAACAATAAATAGTTCTAATCACCTAACTACCTATATGTTGCCTATATGTCAAGTTTTTCTTGTTCAAACAACTTCAATGTTTATTTACCCTCAAATGTTTGGCATATTGATCTAGATAATGTAAAATAATAGATTGATTATTTTGCATATGTTAATACTTTATACTTCATCATTCTATTTTACCAGTATTTGAATTCGTTAATCGCTTAAAAATTTCAATACGGCTCTGTTCAATAATTTTCGCACTAAATTGATAGTTTCATTTGTTAACGCTAATAGCGCTAGTATCGCTCTAACGGAACGTTTACGAACGTGAAGGTGAAGAGGTTAGAAAATTTTTTGATTATGGAAAACGTGATTATTTAGTTTTTTTATTTGAATTGAAATAAATATAAGAATAAATTAATTTCACTTCAAAATTATAATCCAATTTATTACAATTTTTTCTTATCAATTTATTATTTTATTTTCAATAATACTGAATATTTTTGAAAAGCCGAAAAAGTTTGGTTATGTTTATTATAATAAAATTACTGAAAATATGGAAAAAGAGCTAAGATTTGATATGATCAAAGAAAAGATAATAAAAACTGAGTAAGTCTAGTATTGAAAAATCCAATTTTTATTGAATACTACCACTGTTTTTTATTTTTATTTTAGTGAATTGATACGTTTGTTCAAACAAAAAACAGACGATCTTCAACATATTTCTACCATTAATAAACATTACAAAAATAAATTGGAATTGAGAAAAAATGAAATAGATAGAATTAAATTAGAAAATGATGCATTAACAGCCACTTTAAAAAACTCTGATAATAAATATAAAAATTTATCTGATGAGTATCAACATTTAAAAGAAAAATTTGATGAATTAGAGCAGGAATATTTCTCGAAAATCAATGATCATCAAATCAAATTCCAAACAGTTAGTCAAGAATTAGTTGATTGTCGTGAAAAATTATTACAATATCAAGAATATCCAGATCTAGATATATTATCACCTAAAAAAACATCAAAGATTAACAAAAATCAACAAATAATAAATGAATTGAATGGTTTAAGAGTACAGTATTCAATGTTGCAACAAGAATTTGAAGATTCACAGAAGCAATATAATTTAGTTGTTAATGCTTTGAAGAAAACTGAAGAACAGTTACAAAAAGTCAATTCAAAAACAAATAAAATAGAACATTTGAAATGTAATCAGAAAAATTGCTTATTCTACAAACAGTTGGCGAGTTTACAATTAGATAATTATAATCTCAAGAAACAAATCAATGATTTAAAAACTATAGAGGTATTTATAAGTTTAATTCTCATTGATTAATTTATTCATACATATTTTTTGCAGGATAATTCGAAAAATTTTAAAATATTAGAACAAAAACATGAAAACTCACAAAAAGAGTTAGATTGTATTAAATTAGAACAAAAGAAGAAAATAGAAGAAATTTTTAATTTGAATTTAAAATTAGAACAATATAAATTGAAGAATCAAGAAGCAAAAAATCAACAAGGGGATCTAATTGATAAAAATAAAAAAATTGAATTATTATTGAATGAGGTAGAATTGTTGAAAAAACAAAAAAATAATTTAATTAAAGAAAATATTGATATGAGAGAATCATTAAAACGATTATCCAATCAATTACGTGAAATGGATGCTACACCGACTGATTCAATTATCGACAATATTATGAAAGAAATGAGTATTGTTAATATCATATCACCTTTAGAAAAAGACATAAGAATCAAAAAACCTCAAGAATTAATAATTGAACAACCAATAAAACTATCTACATCAAGTGGTGATTTCACTATATCAACTATTGATGAAAATGTTTCAAAAATTAGTGAAAATAGTAAAAATATAATTCGACGACGTAAACGAAAGAAAACCAAAAGTAAATCACAAAAGGTTGACTTATTAGCAGCATTGAAAGAATTAACAAAATCAAATATTAAATTCACATTGAGTAATAAAGCAGCAATAAGAACAATAAACAGCTCAAATCTATCTAATCAATATAGAAATGATATCAATTTTCCGGTAATACCAAAATCAAAATTAGAAAAATCCCGAAAACCGTTTAACAATGATAAGAACTCTGACTTTCTTACAAAACAAATGGATTGTAATTTGGAATGTTGTAATGGGAATTCGTCATATTGTATAATGAGAAATGATGAGAATTTAGGCTTGATAGGTTTTTTAAATATTAAAAATGAATTAAATTTGAACTATTTTCAACAAGATCATCTTTGCAATTTTGAAAATAGTAAACCAATAATATGTGATGACAATTTCTTGCCTGATTCTACTCAAAGAATAACAATAACTGACAATAATGACAATAAAATTACAAAAAATGTTGAAAAAAAGAGAGAAAATAAGTTTAGAGCGTCTGGTTTTAGATTAAGAAGATCTCTACGATTATCAAGCTACAACAAAGACCAAACAAATTCTGATGAATGCTGTGATAAAAACGATATCAACAAGAAAACACGAATAGAAGAAAATAACGAATTGGAACAAAGTCTCAATAAATTGGATTCGTTGGATAAAATTATTGAAATTCCTAAACCAATAGAAAATTTGAGTCAAATTTTAGTTCCAACAATTGATCGAAAAGTTGAAAATAATGAAAATTTAATAGAAATTAATTTTGAACAATATTCACCCATAGTAAAAAAAAAACGAATCGCATACGCCAGAAAAGAGACAAAATATTGTGAAATTCGAAAAAATAACAAAAATGCTCGAGAGAGTAATGTAGATGTTGGACAAGATTGCTTCAAGTTATTCGAAAAATCGACTAATAAGTCATCTACAATTGCTAAAAAGGTACAAAAGAACAACGAAACTATTAAAAATTTGGACCTAGGGCCTAGGACTAATTTCAAGAGACCTGTTTGTAGTTTGCGACGATCTTTACATTTATCGAATCAATTTGATGATGAGAAAAATTGTAGAGATTTTTCAGATGAGCCATCCCAATCACCATCAATTGTTATTGAAGAAAAATTGATGGAATTTGCTGATTTAGATAATTATGATGAAGATGATATGAATCCACAATCACCACCACCTATTGATCAAGGGATTATAAACTGTGGAAATTTACCAAAAATTATACCATTAGAAAAAGTTCAAAGAATGGAATCATGTAGGCTCTAATTCATACATTGATTTATTCGATTAATCGCTAAAATTCCAATTTATTCCAGCTAAAGTGAAAGTCCTCCTTGAGAAACTTATTATTTATTCATCTGAAGAGAAAGCCTTAGATGAAATTGTTCAACAATTCATCACTCAAGATTCCGAATACGTAGCAAAGTGAGTTAATTAGTGACAAATAAAATCATTCAATTTAAATTATCAATTGTATAATTTCAGGATCATTTTAGATAGAGTTTTAGCAGATCGTCATAATATAGCTGATAGTCATTATTCACCACCAGCACCAATTTTAACTCAAATCCAACGTGTTTTATTAGGTTTTTTGGTGGCATTGGAACGGAATAGTTTCGTAAATGTTCAGGAACATTTTTTAGTCTTATCTGAACATTATTTGTTCTTTAGTAAAAATTTAGATGAAATTTTAGCAATAACACGAATATATATAGCTGTATGTAAATTAAAACATGATCTGCACAGGATACGAAAATTATGTTGTGAAATGTTTTATTTCAATTATGAATATGCAATTCCGTTTTTCTATGTTATATTAACATCGTGGACGGAAGTCTTACCATTCGAAATAGAGTCTAAAGGTAAATAAATAATTGATTGATCTTATTGAAATTTTATAATTTCTTTTTATTGCAGGCGTCCCCCTTGCTAGGGTTTTAGTTCAAAATGTCTATATGAGTAGTTCTACTCAGCCTGGTTATAATTTATTGCCATTACGTGATTTATTAATAAAATATTATGGCTATCCATCAGAACGATGGAATAGTGACGAATTATTTGAAGAATTTTTTAATAATTATCGGAGTAATCCAATAAGATCGTCCGATTTTATTTTATTATTGCTATGTAAAAATCACCCAGAAAAATGGGTGTATGAGAAAATTCAAAATTATTTTGTACCATTAGTTGATGAAATTACTAATGATAATTTTAAGGCTGCTGTGATTATATTAATAGGAAATTTGAGTCATCAGTTTAGTACGAATATAGAATATTTGAAAAATATTCGGGAGTGGATGAAAAATTCAATAAAAGGTAATTTTTTATTTAATTATAATTAAATTTATTCATTGTAAGACTCATTATAGCAACTGTTCCGGATATTATTCGAAGAAGTGTCTTTTTGAGTTTGAAACGGTTAATGACGAAGAAAACAAAAAAATCTTAAGATTTGTATGAATAAAAATTTGATATTTGTTTTCTTTTTAAATATATTCATTATCCTTAGAAAAAAGAAAAAAACAGTAACTTTTAACACTTATTTAATTTCATGAGCATAAAAGTCGAATATTTACAGTTTTATTTTGAATTTATAGCCGGTCCAACTCTTTTATGTTGTAATGGTGTAAATGGATCTATATTACGAACTTGTTTTTCTAATTCAAGTGAGTAGATATCAGCTACTAATTCTTCCACTGGAATTTCTTTATCATTCTTAGCTTGTTTTGCTGCTTCATCAACAGTTTGTCGAATTTCCGCGTCAATCGCCTTAAAAATAAGTTACAATTGAGGTTGCATTTTTATAATTTTTGTATAATATAATAATTATTACTTTTAATTCGTCTGCAGTAACTAAATTCGCAGTTGTTATTTTCTCTTTAAATGAAGTGATTGGATCTCTAGTTTGACGTACTTCTTGGATTTCTTCCCGAGTACGATAACTTGTACCTGGATCAGACATTGAATGCCCTGAATAGCTGAAAGAATTTAATTACCAGATAACTAATTATTCAATTTTGTTCCAAATAATTACCGATAAGTAGCAGCTTCAAGAACAAGTGGACCTTTTCCACTAGCACAATAATTAACAGCGAATTGTGCAGCTTCTCTACAAGCTAAAACATCCATACCATCAATCCATATACCGGGAATTAGATCACCTCTTGTATAATATGCTGTATTAGCTGACGATCGTTCAGAACTTGTACCCATTCCATAACCATTATTTTCACAAAAAAATATACATGGTAGATTCCATAATTTGGCCATATTATAAACTTCAAATACTTGTCCTTGATTTGAGGCACCATCACCATATAATGTAAAACAAACACCATCAGTACCTTTATATTTCGCTGCTAATGCTATACCAACACCTAAAGGAACCTATAATGAACAACAATTATAAGATTATTCAAGTTCAATAATTGAAATTTGTAGGTGAATTACTTGTGCTCCAACAATTCCATTACCACCATAGAATTTATCTGTATACATATGCATCGAGCCGCCTTTACCACGTGAACAACCATTTTGTCGTCCTGTTAACTCAGATAATACACCGACTGGTGGTACACCCATTGTATATGTCCAACCATGAGCACGGTATGCTGTAATAACTGCATCTTGAGGTCTTAAAGTTTGCTTGATACCAACAGCAATTGCTTCTTGTCCGGAATATAAATGGCAAAAGCCACGAATTATTTTCTCTTTATATAAAGTAGCAGCACTTGTTTCAATGCGTCGTATTGTATGCATTTGTTTATACATTGTAAGCGCATCTTCTCGATTTAATGATATTTTATTTGACGGACCTTCTTCTAAACGATGTAAACGAAATGGCTAAAATTTCAAAAAACAAAATCAACAAAAACATATTATGGAATATACTCAATTTCACCTTAGACTCAAATGTAGCATCTGTAGCATAATTTTTTTTAACTGCCGCAATTAATCCCAAAGCTTTCTGAAATAAAATTGGAAGTTTTAATTGTTAATAATAACTAAAAAGTAAAATTTCTCAGTGAAATATATACATTAATAAAACGAATGAGATTAAGTTTTCCCATTGTAAAAAACTATAAAATTTCGATCAATATCTTCAAAAAAATTAAGACCTTTACTTAACCTTGTTTGACAAAGTCAACATTGGAAAATTTTCACATTAAATACTCACTTTTTGTGTGGTTAGAGCCTTATGTCCAAATGTTTGTGCATATTTTGGTAGCATTGTTATTGAGCCCAAAAAAATATATGTTAACTGAATAAAATATTAATGAAAAATGCGGCTCTTAGAAAATGTCCTTTGCAAAAGTTTCAAGGACGGACATGTCATTTAAATAATCTCAAACGAATGGCGCACTTTTTTATCTTTTTCTTATTCACGAAGTTGAAACATGATAAACAAAAGCGAAACGATAACTTTCTAGTGAATTATGTACTAGACAATTGGCAACAGTGAAACAACCAAAACCATAGATAAGTAATAGAGATAGATGGGCGACTCCCGTTCCTTTTCTGGCATAGAGTTTTGATTGCCATCTGTTTTTTAGGGCGAAAACTAATATGACATCATAATTCGATACATAGCACTCTCTGTACTATTATTTTTGTATAGTAAGGCGGTAATTTCAAATAATTTCTATTGGTATTATTACAATTAGATTTTTCTTTGATAAATAATGCATTCAATATTAATAATAAAAATGTTTATTTTTTCAAATTTAAAATTATCAATATAATTAATAATTTTTCAATAAAAATTCGAACAAAGATAGAATAATCAAATAACTGAATATAAACTTCTCCAAAATGATTTGTTCTCAAAATTTCATCAATTTTGAATATGCAACTATAATTATTTTCTCAGTTTACCATTTTTCAAAATAGGAACCAAAAATTTTATAGAGTGAGCATACCCTGACCAAAACAGTTTTTGACAATTTGAGTTCATTTTATTTTATTTAAAAATGTACAAATGACTTGAATTGTAAATAAATGCAAATATAACGAAATCTCACTAAACTTATAACAATATAGTTCTCCGATTATAATACAATAAAATTATGATTATACTTTAAACATAATATATGATAATTTTGATTATAAATGTTTCATTTTAACAAGCAACAGTAAAAGTATTGTAAGTACATTAAATATTCCAAATTGTTGTGAAATCAATCGCTAATAGATGTAAAAATTTTGGCATTTTAGACAACTGCTTCACAGATAATTATGTTGTAGAGGTCATATTTGCTCAAGAAAAAGATTTTTATAGAAAATATCAAAAATGCGAAGACAGTGACGCCTCAATTGCTGTTTAATTATAAAGTTTGTCCCATTTTATATTTTTTTTTATATTCTTGCCCGTTCTTTACTATATTTTCTCAATATCACTATTAGTTTTTTTCAATATCTCCATTATCAGGCTTATTAAGAGCTACTTCTTCATCAATGATCACTTTAATTTTCCTGTAAATATTTTCAAAATTATAGAGAAATTTAAAATTCTTTTAGAAGACTCACTTTCCAAATAATTCACCTTCCTCTATAGTTTCTGGTAACTTTCTATTTAAAGTTTCTGGTAAAATCAACGACATTGTACCACCTAAAAGTGATAATACGCCGAAAATTATCAAAGGTAATGGTTGCCAAATTTTTCCCTAATTTAAACAACAACAACAATAACAATTACTCAATCTAATTCAATCATAAAAAATGTACTAACCAAAACATTAATATAAGGACATGTTATTGAACCAATACGAGCACATGTTGAACCAGCACCTAAACCAGCATTACGTATTACAGTAGGAAATTGCTCGGTTGAAAATATGTAAACAGCACCATAACTAGCTGTAATTGCTAATTTACCAATCATAGCTAATGTAACAACTAACCACTGATTATCTAAGAATGAGAAAGAGATTTTTTTCAATTGAATAATTGCAAATTAACACAAAGATTACCATCAGGAATTGCCATTGTTAACAATAAAGATAAACCTGCTATTATCATACAGCCGCACATCACAATTTTTCTACCCCAACGATTTAATGTAAATATCAAAAATGTATAAGCTGGCAATTCAACAGCACCAGATATCACAAAATTTATATACGGATTGCCGCCCAAATTATTCGTATTCCAAGATAAACCATAATATGTTATATTATTAGCAAACCTATAACAATAAAATTTATAAGAAAATTAATTCAATTCGATTTTTTTGAACATAATATTGTTTTATACCAATCATATAATATGATAAGTGAGCGTTTTCTCAAATTTGGATAACGGAAGATATCTAAAACTGTCGCCTGTTTCTGGTTTGGATCCACTGGTTTTGATTCATCAATCAATAAATTATCTAATTGTTCATCAGTTACTGTTATATTATTTTGTTTGGCCGCATATTTAATTATTTGTTTAGCTTCAGTTATACGCTTTTTATTAATCAACCACCTTGCCGATTCTGGTATAAACCTAAAAATATTTCCATTATTTATCAAATTTATAAATAGGAATTACAAATAGAATTTTACCACCAATAACAGAAAAATCCAAGTCCCGGTATTGTTAATGCTAATTGTAAATAACGCCAATCTGTAATATAAATTGCAAAAACGGCAGTTAACATATAACCAGCTGAAAAAAACATATGACATACGGTGCCTGCTATCAAACGTTTGGAAGGTCCTACCATTTCTAATGCTACAATTTTTGTTTTATAATTATTTAAAAAATATATATAACTATATAATAAATGTACCAATGACATAAGCGACAAGAAAAACACCGGATGTTGTTGCTCCAACTATAGCTCTGGCTAAAGTAAATGTCCAAAATTCAGGCGATAGTGCTGCAATTAAACCAAATACAACTTGTACAACTAACGATATAAAAAAAATTAATTTTCTCCCGTATCTATCCGATAATTCGCCAAATATTATTGAGCCTAACATCACACCAGCCATAAAGATTGCATTACCAGTTGCTATCATGTAAGTTTTTTCACATGTCAATTGCCACTACAAGAATAAATGAAAACAATTTTCAACACAAGGAAATGGGATTTGTTTTTTACTTCAATAACAGTAGTATATCCATAAACATCACGATCATAAATAAAATTGTTGCATTTTTCAATATTATGTTTGTCATCGTACATTTCACATGCTGAAAATCTTTTTTGTAATGGATCCCATGGGAATGATTTATTAAATTCTTCTCTAGTCAAATGATAAGAGGCATTTGGCAATTCGTTGGGTAACTCGCATCTGCGAAGACAATTAAGCTATTAATTTTAATTTTTATTAATCAAAAACATTTGTACTTTAAACTAATAGATCAACATTGTTGTAATTATTAATGAAATAAATTCATTCAAAATATAATTAATCTTATCTCATTTAATTTTGTTGACTTACCGATATTCTGGTTCCGCGACTAAAAATACATTCCCTAATTTATGGAAAGCGCAAATTATGGCTGGTAAACATAATAGAAAATAAATACGTTTTTGATATTTTCCAAAATCCCCAATTATTGGTACGATATCATCATAGCCCATTGTATTCAGTTGTACTCGCAATCAATTCTAAAAATAGATCAATATTAAAATTTTTATTAATTTGACCATAAAAAGTACGTTTAGACATGGAAATTGTGAATATTCACAACAATAAAATAATATTTTTGTTGTTTTTTCGCGGTATGTACATAAGATTTATCTGTTTCATTATTATTTACACTCGATACAAGGTTGATTATAGTTTAAAATTTATAAAATTATTGCACTCATGGATATTATCAGCAACCCATTTCCCTTAATAATCCTTTGATAAGAAAGTATCATGATGAGTGACCTTAAAATTTCATTGGCCTCAAATTATTATTTTATTATATACTTACAGAAAATTTGAATGCAAATGCCACCTTTATGGTTTATGGCTAAATAAAATGCATATAAAAATGGAAATTGAGTTCAAATGCAAGTTTGTGTTGCAATATTATTGGAAAAAAAGCTGATTTGTTTTATTAAAGTGTAGAAAATGTTTTAGAAAAATTATTAAATGTAGCTACCTATTAATTATTGGATTTGATAATCGTATTAGTTTATTTAGATAGTAATATGCACAATCAGGTTTTTTTTTTACAGTAAACAAACAATTTCAAAATGTAAACTCACAAACAATGAAAATTATCGAGAAATAATTGAAAATAAATCGAATTTAGCGCCTTTCAATTCTTGGATATCGTATCCTAGCAACCGTATTTTTAATATCCATCAATCACCGATGGTGTTGTAAAAAAAGAATTTAATTAAAATATGTATTTTGGATTTAATTTTTTCAATCGAATATGAATAAATGTTGATTAAAATTTTGTATAAACTACTTACCAAATAATTTATTATCAATATTTTTTACAACACCATTAATTGTATTTACTATTTAGTGTTTTGCAATAAAAAATAATTAATAATCAAGCGGCATGCGTTCACCGCACTTTATTAGTTGAAGCTTGGAGAGTTACTAGATCGACCATTGTAACTAGTTTCTTTCATCAATACTTGTATGAAATCGATAATTTTTTTGGACAACTACAATAATCACGCCATATTCGCGCATGCTCTTTATGCGAAAATATCAAACAAGGCAATTCAAATATTGAATTGAATTTTATAAATTAATAAAAGAAATTGAATTGTTATTCATATTTATATTACTCAGTAATATTTAACAATTAATGAATATTTATTGATATTTCTCAACATTTGAGTAGGTATTAGTCAACAGAAATAGCTAGGGAACACGCATAATTGTTAAATTTTAAAAACTTTAATGTGAATAGGTAGAATATCATTGCAAAAGCCCAAAAACTCATATGAATATTCATAAGGTTAATTTATACATAAATGAATAATAGATATTTGAAAAGTGCTAATTCCAATTTCCCTCGAAAAAACCTGTCATCTGTCTTATTATTACATACATATCTTTAAGCTGCATAGTTCACCTATTATCTACTAGAGCTCACTAGTGTTTCTTGTATGTATGTATGTATTGTAAATTGAAAATTTTTATTTGGAATCAAAACTGAAGTATTTCTACGAAAAGATTTATAGATTTAATTCAATTCTAAGAAATAGTATTAAAATATTGAAATATTATGAATTCTTATTTGTTAATCGCAATGTATATGAATCAACTGCTGGTAAAACAGAAATCTACTACAATACAGCGTTATCTGACGACTTTGGTAATATGAGACAAATTGATTCAATACGTATATAAAAGAGAAGGATGAAAGAGCGGCTTAAATTCCCAATGAAACGAGAGAACTCACTATTGATTTCTGTCATCTGCAATTGTGACGAAACGAAAAATTTAAGGGTGTTGTGCTTGTATAAAAATTTATTTAGGAAAAAATAACTTATCATGATTTAGAGATAATTTATAATTTATTTGTGTAGAAAAATTTAAGGTATTTATAAGTATAAGTAATAGAAATTGTAAATTCTTCGAACACAGTGATTGTTGATTGAATTTCTTTAGATAAAAATGTCTGCTGCTGGAACACCCTCCACAGATCCTTGGGTCATTGTTGCTCGTGAAAGAGCTCGTTATGAAGAACAGTTTCTATCATTAAAACCGATTAACGGTGTGGTAACTGGCGAACAAGCTAAAAGCTTCTTTTTAAAATCACAACTCCCACCAATGATACTCGGGCAGATTTGGTGAGTATTTTTCATTTATTATTTTATTATTATACTATATAAAAGCTAATAGAAATATATTTGAATTTAGGGCTTTGGCTGATACCGATTCAGATGGTAAAATGGACATAAATGAGTTCTCTATTGCTTGCAAATTGATCAATTTAAAACTACGTGGCTTTGAAATTCCCAAAGGTCTTCCACCATCATTACTTGCTTCATTGAAAGGCAATATAGTAACGCCCCCACCAGGAATCCCACCATTACCTAACGCTGCTTTAATCAATAATACTATACCGCCTATATCAAATATGCCACCAGCACGACCAGAACCACCGAAATCTGCCTTGATCAATCAAATCCCATCGACACAACCATTAATGCCTAATTTACCTAGTGGTAATATTATTAGTCAATCAATAGCCCCACCAATTTCAAGTATTGCTCCAATGATGACAACAACAGTACAACCCATTTCTAATTTAATACCAGTTACTGGAGCAATTCCAACAGGAATTGTACCACCCATGCAAAGTACCATAGCAACTATACCACCATTAATGGCAATGGGTACTCAACCGATGTCTGTAATGCCAAATACGAACTTTACTGGTGTAACAGCACCGATGAATGTTGTTGGAATGCAGCCATTAATTTCGAGTGTATCGAATATTCAAACAGTTCCAACAGCACCAATGGTAACGGCACCATCACATATGTCACCAGTTATTGGTGGATTGGCCGGTGTTACTCCAGTTTTACCACAATCAATTGTTTCTGCAATTCCAGCAGGTCCAGGTGCTACAAGTACACCAAGAACAAGTATTGCCAGCTTGGATAGAGCCGTGTCTATCGAATCACCGTAATTTATTATTATATAAATTATATTATTATTCAATTTATATTTATTATATTTGAAGGCTAATTGAATGGGCGATTCCGCATCAATCTAAATTAAAATATACTCAAATTTTCAATACAACTGATCGTTCAAGAAGTGGATTTTTAACAGGAGCACAAGCTAGAAATATTATGGTACAATCGAAATTACCACAAAATATTCTAGCTCAAATTTGGTATAATTTTTCTATTTAATTCTATTTAAATTATTATTATTTGTTCAATTTTAGGGCATTATCCGATATGGATTCTGATGGCCGATTAGGATGTGAAGAATTCGTATTAGCTATGCATTTATGCGAACAAGCTTCAATAGGAAATCCACCACCAACTAAACTACCATCTGATCTAATTCCACCATCATTCCGTAGAGGACCACGTTCAGCATCTATTTCTAGTCAAGGTAGTGCTGCTCTACAAGAACAAGATCCAGCTTCTACTTTACTACAAAGTATGTCCATTATCAATATAATTTAATTTGATTTTAAATAACTGATAAAATATTAGCTTCATTTGAAGATAAACGTAAAGAGAATTTCGAAAAAGGTCAAGCTGAATTGGAGCGTAGACGTAAAGCTTTATTGGATCAACAACGTAAAGAAGCTGAAGAACGTGAACGTAAAGAACGTGAAGAAATGGATCGTAAAGAGAAAGCTAGACAGGAAGCTGAACGGAAACGTTTAGAGGAATTAGAAAGGCAAATGAGGGACCAACAAGAACAGGAACGTCTAAAAGAGGAAGAAAGGAAACGACAAGCTGAACAAAGAGAAGCTGCACGAAGGTAGAAATAATTACTTCAAAATCAATACTTTCATTATTTATTTATCAATTTTCAATTAGGGAAATGGAGCGTCAGCGTCAATTAGAATGGGAGAAACAGCGTCTTCAAGAATTACAACAGCAACGTCAACGTGAACAAGAAAATGTATTAAAATTAAAAGCTAAAAATCAAAGTTTAACAATTGAATTAACATCATTAAATGATCAAGTTCGTGAATTATCGCAAAAAATTTGTGATACACGTTTAGGTGTATCCAATGTTAAAACAACAATTGATGGGATGCGTTCAACTCGAGATACACAAATGCAAGAAATGTCACAATTAAAAAATAAATTAAAAGAACAAAATTCGAAATTATTAGCATTATCACAAGAGAAAATCAAATTAGAAGCAAAAAATAAATTGAATACACAAATTAGTGGACAAGAATCTTCCGAACAAACGAAAATTGCATTTGAAAATAAAGAAATAACAATTAAAAATTTGAAAAAGAAAATTGAAGATATGCAAAGTGAAATTGATAGTAAATTAACAGATATTGAAAATAATAATACTCAATTGACTGATTTGAAAACACAATTAAATAGTTTAATAAATGAATGCGAACATTTATACAGTGAATATGAAGATAAGAAAAATAAAGTTTTGGATATGAAAAATACAACAAAAAGTCTTGAGTATAATTCAGCATGGGAAACAACAGATGATTGGGGTGCAAAGACAACAGCAATTACTCAAAATAATTGGCCTGTTGATAATTGGGGTACAACAACAACAACAACAATTACTACAAGTACAGGAGATACAGAAACAATACAGACTACTGATAGACATATTATTTCCGATATTATACGATATCGAGCTTTATATGAATTTGTTGCACGAAATTCAGATGAAATTTCATTCCAGCCTGGTGATATTATTAACGTAAATATTATTTAAAAAAATAGTTATTTTTGTAATTAATAATTATTATAAATGATTAAAGGTGCCAACAAAACAAACTGGTGAACCGGGATGGTTGGCTGGTGAAATTCGTGGTCAAACTGGTTGGTTTCCTGAATCTTATGTTGAACCAGTTGATGGTGTAGGAATACAAGATGCAATAACGACTGATAATTATGTAGAAGATACTGAAACTAAACGATTAGAGTAATTTTTTCTTATATCTTAGTAACTATTGTTTTAATTATAAAATATTTCTAGGGGAATTGCTGAAGTTCCTGAAAGTACCGAAACTATAACTAATAATACAGTTACAACTAATGAAACTAATTCTAATATTCAAGAAAATGAAATTGTCGAATATTATATAGCTAGTTACCCATATCAATCACCAGAGCCAGGTGATTTAACGTTTAATGCTGGTGAAATTATTACAGTTATTAAAAAGGAAGGTGATTGGTGGACAGGTAAAATTGGTAATAACGTTGGTATATTTCCTAATAATTACGTACAAAAAGTTGACGTGGTAAGTCTCATGTTTATTTGTTACTTTGTTTTTAGTTCTTATATATGTTGTGTTTTTGTCTTTTTTTTCTTCTAATTTGTATGTAGAACACTAATTCGTCTAATGCAACTAATTTAACCCCAACAACTGTTGTTGATACTATTGCTACTGCCACAATTATTACTAGTAACGTTGAAAATGCAAATACGCAAATAGATAATGAAGTTTCACAAATAAATGAAGATAAATCAAATGATAAACAACAGATCGATACAACAAATGCTTCAAATACACAGGTTTGTTGATTGTTTTAACAATAGTCTTGTTTTGTACAATAAACACTTTTTTTTTTAATTTTAATGATTTTTCCTTATCACTATACACACATTTCCTTATTAGTATTTTATTTATTATTAAATATAATTGATAATAATCGACTTCCTTGTAGACATTGAAAGGTAAAAAACCGGAAATAGCATCTGTAATAGCACCATATCAAGCTACTAGTAATGAACAATTATCATTGGCACGTGGTCAATTGATAATGATAAGAAAGAAAACTGATTCAGGTTGGTGGGAAGGTGAATTACAAGCTAAAGGACGTAAAAGACAAGTTGGTTGGTTTCCGGCTAGTTATGTTAAAGTATTGAATAGTAGCGGACGTGCTAGTGGACGTACAACTCCAGTATCTACAACACGTATACAACAAGAAGTTATAATTGGTACAAATTAACAAATAATTAAGTAATTGAAAATAATGTTAATTATATGTATAGATAAAGTTATCGCCTTATTCCCATATACTGCACATAATCCTGATGAATTAACATTTACAAAAGATGATATAATTAGTGTAACGGCACGTGAAGAAGAAGCTTGGTGGCGTGGTGAATTGAATGGTATATCTGGTTTATTTCCAAGTAACTATGTTACACCATTACAACAACAATGTGAGTAGATCATCATTATTATTATCATGTGATTTTATTTAAACCATCATTAGAACTTCACTCATTAAATCAATCACAAAATCATTTATTTTTGTAGGAGCATGACAGCACCCATCCTACCATATGAAGCTGAATAGTTGGAATTTACATATAATTACAAAAAAATAGCTTTATTAGAAATTATTAGTAAGATTTAATCTAAAAACAATAAAACTGTGTGTATTCCAGATTTAGGATAATAAAAAATTAATCAGGAAAATCTTGCCCTATATTTTCAACAAAAAATAATTGCAATTGTATTATTATTGTTGAAATTATAGAATTAAAAAAAAATAATAAATGTTACAATTGTATTATCACCATCAAAATTCTCTCTAATCTAAATCATTATTATGTGATGTGTTTTTTTTGTCACCAATTTTGCTCATTTTAATTATATTGATAATTTATTTCTAAGAAGTCTTTTTCAGTGAGTTTGGTAGGGTGGGTGTTATTTTTTTTTCTCAAATGGTAAGATCTGCATTTTTGTTTTCCTTTAAATACAATTTCATTTTAGTTTGAAATAATCTCAATTGAAATATTCTCGAATTATGTTTAATTAATTGAATTGTTAATTATTAACTTCAACAACCACCCCACTAAACTACAATTGAGTTCTGAATTTGTTGATTACTTTTAAAACTAATTGTTAATAATTTGTATATTGTTTCTTGAACACAAAAATTGGAAAACTAAGATTGTTATCAAATCGAACTATTTCGTTATAAATACTCAATATATCAATGTATTCTCATAATAATAATAATAATTATTATTATTATAAATTAAAATACAATAAGGAAAAATAATCTTGTTTTGTTTAATTATACCAATTGTTTTATTTATTTATGTAAATATAAATGAATTTTTTGTGTGTAGCAACAAGTTTGACGAATAAAAAACGACAAGAATCAATAAGAGAATTTATACAAACCGAAAAAATTTATGTTGATGATATGTCAATTGTACATGAAGTTTTCGAAATACCATTAAAAAAGAGTGGTTTAATCAGTAAAGATAATATCGATTGTATATTTGTTAATTGGCAAGAAATTCTTCAGTGTAATCGTACATTTTTATCAGAATTATACGATTGGATTAGTTGTGGAGATGATTGTATTGGTGATGTAATCCATCGAAATGTACATATTTTATTTCTAATATTTATTCCAATAATTATTATAGTTAAAATGTTTCATTTTTTTTAGATTTATAATATGAGACCATATGAAACGTTTTGTCGACAACAATTGGATAGTGCAGCTTTATTACAACAATTAACAGAAACTTCAACATCGTTTCGTGAATTAACGAAACGTTGTCAGAATAATGTACAAACTAAAGGGATGCCGTTATCATCGTTTTTAATAAAACCAATGCAGCGAATTACGCGATATCCATTACTTATCAGTAAAATTATTGAAAATACACCAATTGATCATCCAGGTATAATACAATTTTTTTTTTTTAAATATATATATGTATAAATAAACTTATTATATGTATGTATAAACTGTTGCAAGATTATAAAAGTTTGCAAGAAGCTTTAAAAACTGCCGAAAGATTTTTGAACGATATTAACGAAAATGTACGTGAGAAAGAAAATCAAGAACGTTACGATTGGTTACAGAAATATGTACAAAATGATTTAAATATAATTTTTGCCAATAATACAAATAAATTGGGTCCTAGAAAATTGATACATTTCGGTATTCTAACTAAAGTATGATTCAAATAAAAATTTAAATAGTTTTAGTTTGATAATTGTGTGAATTTTAGGTGAAAAGCGGTAAAGAATTGGTTGCTTTTCTATTTAATGATTTCTTCATGTTGATACAACCAAATAAAAGTTTAAATACACAATTTACATTTCAAAAGAATACAAATGTAACTTACAAAATGTACAAACAACCGATATTAATTCAAGATTTGACAATTAGTCGTGAAAGTACTGATCATGTTGAACAAGGCACCGATTCAAATCGTGTATTAAAATTACAAGATAATCGTAATAAATATAATTTGAGTTTATTATCATCAACTGTAAATGAATGTAATTTGTGGATGAAACGTATCGAAAATACCAAAGAAATTTATGGGAAAATTCAATCACTTTCTCAAAGTCAAAGACCTAAAACAAGTGAGTTTTATAATTAATTTTATTTTTTTAATTGGGATGTTATTTGTTTCAAGTTTTGTTTTGCTTGATTTGTGCTTATTCTTTTGTTAATTTATGTGCAGAATCGCATTTAGGAAAATCTTGCGGCCGTCTTCTTGTCCTTGTCCAAAAAGGGAAACGCTTTGTTTCTTCCGGTAAGATAATTTTTTTTAAACAAGAATTTCGTTAAATGATTTCAGTTAGTTTTGATGGTATTTGGTTAGAATTAACAATTTTCGGAGGTAGTGAATTTAAAAGAAATGATAATTTTTTTAAGACTCTAAGAGGTAGTTTTTATTATCAATAATTCATAATTATTATTTTCTATTGGAATTATTTTAATATAAAAAGTAATACCTAATTTTCATACTGGTTTTGTTCAAATTTAGGAAAACCCCATACAGATAATGTTTATTGTAAAGTATCACTTGGTAATCAACATCAACAAACTGATTTAGCTAAAGATAGTTCAATCAATGGTAACATTCCACAAAATGGTATGCCACAAATACCATCATTGGTATGGAATTGTAGTATGCAATTTCAATTAAAAAATTTGGAAACTGAAGTCCTAACATTTGTTGTTTATGGCTTAAACTACTACTGCCCAGATGGTAATTATCTTATTTATCAATAAATCAATCAACAATATTCTATCAGTAACGTACGTTCCACTATAATAAAAAGATATCTACCAGAACAGTAGAAGCAATAACAATAGAGAAAGTCACTTTCTATTATTGTTACTTCTATGCTTCAAAAATAAACTAGACTTATTGGCCTACCATGACATACGTTTTGATTATATTCGAATTGCGGTCTCCTAAATGATTTTATTTTGTTATTTCAGAATTTTTGGGACGTGCTGATATAAGAATCATCGATATACTAAAAGAATCCCAAAACACTAATGGTCCAATTACTAGAAAATTAATTTTACACCAAGTAGAATCTGGAGAAATCGTCGTCAAATTAGATTTACATATATTCGATTATTGATAAAAGAAAAAAAAAACTCAAATAACTAATACTATTTAAAATAGACAAATCAAAGAATCTAGCAGCTGTACTATTGTTTCTTTTTTTTTTGTAGTTGAATCTACGAATATTAATTATACTTACACGTTTTTTGTATTTTTCTATATTCTCATAGAAATCATTATAGTATTTCTCGATATTTGTAGTTTATCCATATTGGAAATTTTACTCAACTTGTGGGCGATTTCCACTTGTGTTCCAAAATTTTGCTCAGTTTTTGATTAGATTACAATGAAAAATGCTATCATATTGGCAAAAAATCCTTGAAGTATTATATTATTGTTAATGTTAATGTGCAAATGTTAATAGTTTGTTAAAATTTATGAAAATAAATTATGTACATACATACATAATAAATTTATTTTATTTATTGAAATACAGAGAGATAAATAAATAAATAAATGAATAAAAAATATTATCAGAATCTTTTTGATCAAGGATCGATTCTTTGATTAATCCCAAACTTCATTACCACTGAATTAACAGCATAGGCTTACAATTAGTAGAGAGCAAGTTCGGGACCATTTGAGGATCGATCCTCGTTCAGGAAATCCATAAAAATTATTAAATTGATAAAAAAATCCAGTCTGTACATGTCAAAGTTAATCAATAATTATTAAATTAAATTAACAATATGAATGAAAGATTGTTTTTAATTTTCCCCAATTGTTTGTTTCCCTTCCACCACTTTGTCCCATTCACTATTCTTCACGTTCACTGATCGATACAATTTTTTCATTTTTATTGAAATCATCTGATAGATTATAGATCGGCTTGAAACCACCTTCTAATTGAGGTTTAAAATTTTCAATATCAAATTCACTAGTTGTAGCTAACGGTATTGTCGTAATTTCCGTTTCTTCAGTTGACGATTTATTTCTATCTCGAACAACGGACCATCCGGACGATATCGAATCAAAACTGACACTAGCTTGAAATGGTGCTTGAAAATCTAATTGAGGAACAACACCACTTTTACTAATAATATCATCAGCATCATCATCATCATCATCATCATCATCAACATCATCTTTTCGATGATTATTGAAATTTGATGGTTTCTCATAATATTTTTGTTGTTGATAATGATGATTATGGTGTACATCACTTTGCGGATGTGTATGCATTATTGCACTAACTGTAAATTCATTTTCTTGTTTTTTACGATTCAAATCGACATTTTCCACAGTACCAGGTCGTATTTCTGGTATAACCGGATTTGCGTAATTCGGCATAGAATATTTTTCGAAATCATATCGTTCATGATTTGACTGAGTAGGCGTATAAGCGACAGCTATTGGTTTCTCTGTCAAAGTCTTTAAAGTTGCCGAAATTTGATTGGTCAATTTTCCATTGTTAACTATTCGCGATTCGATATTCTCACCAATTGTATTCCAATGATTGCCCGCAATATAATCCGATTCGTCCAAATTGTTTTGTGGTGCTTCGGGAATGGCGGGATTCAAAATTGATGGATCGGGTCGTTCGAGTGGATATGGAAAATCGGATTTGATTGGAAAATTGTGATGGTGATTATGTGGTTTTAGAATTGGAGCGTCGTTACGATTCGGTTGTTGAAAATGAAAATCGGATTGGATCTTGGATGGTGGCAATGGTAGTTCGGCTCTAGTTCCGATTACAACCGTCTCTTTTTTATTGGTATCGATGACATCCATTTTAATTGGGGGCGTATTCACCGGATACACCACATATAAAGGCTTCTCGGTACCATTTTTGATAACTTCTGAGACGATTTCTGGTGGATTGGTGCTAGTTTTCTCTATTTTCTTCGCTTGAATCATCTGTAAAGTTTCAACGTCACCTTCTAAATCACCAATTCTTCTATTCGCTATCGTAACTTTAGGAGGTATTTTATAGAAATTTATCTGATTTGAGCTATCTTTAGAAGGCTGATAATCCAAGCTCTGCGGTGGTATTTTTCGTAAATTATGCAAATTCTTCGGTGGGGGTGGCGGTGGCTGTAATTTTTCGAAAAATCCAATAGGCCGATTCGATGGTCGTTCCAATAACGGCTGCCGATTCAAATAATGCGGCTTCATATTCGGCCGAAATTGCGGTAAAATATTTGGTAAATTATCGATACGTTTGAACGGTAAATCTTGTGGTGGTTGTGGTAATGGTGGACGTGGTGGACGCACATATTCCGGTTTACCGCTAAAGAAATGTCCCGGACGCGGATCCCATGGTGGTCGTGGCCGTTCAAATTTCTCTTTTGGTGGCGTTAAATCACTGGGCAGCTGATGGTACATGGGCTTCGAATTTAATTGTAATACTTCACGATTCGGTGGTGATGGAGGTGGTAATAGAGCCGATGCTAACGAATCGATGGATTCTTGTTGTGATTTATCATCGGGGAAAATAATTTTTGAGCCTGTTGTTATATCCAATTGATCATCGACAACTTGTCCAAGTTTCTGTTTCAACTTATCAACTGGAACTCCGATTGAAAGAGAAGCTTCTGAATTTTTTTGAGGTTGGATTGTTACCGTATTTGTTAAGAAATTTTGCTGTTGCTCATTAATTAGATGGTAATTATTTTGATTAATTGCAGAAATACCATCGACATTCTGATAATGACCAACAACAAAAGAGACCGTATCTTGATTCGGGGCTATATGGATGTTACTAGTTTTGGGTGGTAAAAGTGGAGGCCTTTCTGAGACTCTCTCACTATTGAGTTTTTCACGTAAATTTTGAGTTGCTACAATAATGGGTTGATAATTATTCAAACTACCGACATGATTCTCACCCAATGGTAGAGACGTTACTTTAATTGTTGTAGTTTGAGTTGTTGTAGTTGGTTCTCTTGTTGTTGTTGTTGTTGTTGTTGTTGTTTTTGTAATTGTCGAATTTGCCATAATTATGACCGGTTGATTTTCAACAGCTACACTATCTTCATTATAATCTTCATATTCATAGGAATTATTTAAAGTTGAGGAATTCAAGCCCATATAAGATTCCGACAGCACGTTCTTCAAGGTTGTTGCTGTTGCTGTTGTTGTTGTTGTTGTTGTGGGTTTTTCAGTTTCAATCTCGTTAGATTTATTTCGAATATTGGGTAAGTTATGGAATAATTGCGGCACTTTTGTTAGTTCTATTGATGTTACTGTTGGTTCCGTTTCGTCATAATCGCCAAAGAATTGTTCGAAGAAACTCATCGTTTTTTTCGTTGTTGTCGCCGATGTTGTTGGAGGAGTTGTAGAAGTTGTTTTTTGAACCCCCGGTAGTATTGTTGTTAAGTAAATTTGATCAACACTTTTCGTAGTTAAATGGATATCATTCGGTTTAGTTTTCTCATCATATTCGTAATACTCGAAATCTTCATTGAATGATGGATGATTCATTCCGCTATTCATTAAATTCGTACCGGTTGTAAAATAAATTGGAGTTGTTGATTTTACTGTAGTTGTTGTCGTTGTTGTCTTTGTAGTTGTCGGTTTAGTTTCCATTTTGTTGATTTTATCGAAATAATAAGTAGGACTAACTGTTGATTTTTCTGTCGAATATTTCACACCATAATCTTTATGATTATGGAACTTATTAACATTTCCTTGAATTTTCGTATTGGCATACGAGCTTGATATCAAAGGATAAACATATTTATCTGGATTATATTTAACTGGTAAATTGAGAAAATCGTGGAAATTTGGTGTCAATTGATTGATATCGCTAGGTTGATGACTACTTAAACTGCCATCTTTACGATCGATATTGGCTTTATTGTAAAAATTCGATGATATACCTTGATCATCATCCATATATTCGTATAAATCGTCATCTAATTTAACTGATGGATTTTTCGTATCGAAATCTACTTCACCAGTTAATGGATCTTTTTCCAAATAAAACGGTTTGCCTTTATTGAAAATATTCTCAGGCAAATTATAACCAGGCAAGACTAAAGGTGAAGGATCCGGAATCTCTTCAGATTCGGATTGAAGCGTCTTTATAGTTGTTGGAGATAAATTTATAACTTTCTAAATGGAATCAATGATCAATCATTGAAATAAAGAAACGAAAAAAAACAACTTACTGTAGTTTGATTTGAAAGAACCGTCGAATTTGTTGATATATTTTTATTATCCATATGTCCACCCATTAGAATTATAGCCTCGACTTCATGGTGAAAAACGATTGTTGGTACTGATATAAGAATCTTGATAATGGTCAAAACCACATATTTCAGCTCCATTATTGCTGATCTTTCACTAAAATCATTTAAGTATACAAATTTTAAATTAGTCTAACCGAATTAACGTCAATTGAATAACGGTATTTTCAACTAAATTTGCATATACTTCATTGTTATTTTTAATCCCGTTAATTATTATGCCATCTATAATAATAAAAAATTATAACCTGTTCAACTTTAGCCTTGTTGCAACAAACTTCCATGATGATTTTCGGAATTAAAAGTTTTAAAACCAATGTTAGTAGAGCAGTAGGTTGAAAAATATTTGTGTTACAGTTGCTTAATATAACGGACTGATTTACATGTTGGTAATTTTTTTAAACAAAAAAAAA
>JAZBGZ010000010.1:34234-93886 GCA_037414795.1 Stenodera caucasica
ATTACATGGCACTCAAATTATACGCTTTTTGCTCCAACATAATAGGTATAAGAGAAGAATAAGTTTAGTTTAAGACGATTAGAACAGCATTATAGAAAAGTCTTGATTTTTTACGGTAATCGTGTAAATCGGGGGTTGGGTATGTTAAACTTGAAGACTTCAACAATTGTCAAATAAACTAAGAATTAAAATGCTAGAAATAGGTTTTTTTTTAGATTTAAGGCAATAATTCTACAAAATCTCTAGTTTTTTGTTTGAATGATTTTTTTTTTCATTGATCCTGGGAATGAGAAATTAAAGACAGATGGTTATAAGGAAGTTTGTTATTTTTAAGAGACCTCCGATATTGCCATGTCATTTATTTGATGTGGTGTTTTTCTGTTTAATCTTGACAGTTTATCTTGGCGAAAAAATCATCAAGTTTTGCTTTTGAAATTTTTATAGAAAAGATGGTTTATTCACCTAACGAACAAAATAATAAGAGTAGGAAATTCGTAAAAATGACCTCAAGAATTTGCTCAAAAAGTATAATGCTTTTGGTTATATACAAGATAAAATAAACTAATTACTTCAATTAATTTTGTAACTAATCCTCATCGTTATCTTGATTTAGAAGCTGTTCCAATAAAAACATAAGGTCTGATTCTATGGAAATCTCGATTTTGATTTAGATTTTGCAACGGTATAGTCTGCTCGTCATCGTCATTAGACTGGACCATTGGAAAAAAGACGATCATGATCGTTGATCGAGATTAGGATCGATGCCTCCATAGAATTGGACCCACCACTTTCTCTAATGTTTCCACTTTAAATCGACAAAACTCTGAATTTTATTACATTGTACGGTAAAAAAAAAGCTCTAAAGCTGAAGATGAACATGGAGATATCTTTGATGTTTCAATCACTTTCACAGAATATGGAAGAATCCGTTGAATCTTTGGAACAACTCTTACAATCTTCTAGATTTTGGATACAAAGAGTTTTTGTACCAATATTGGTTTGTATTGGTGTTGGTGGGAATATCATTGCAGTTATGGTATTAACTAGGTCTGTTTAAATCTAATTTATATTGTGTTCTATCTATGAAATTATCTCCATTTCGATCTTGCAAACTAATCAACATTTCCTTCTATTCTATTGATCTATTTGAAAGTTAGAAACTAAGAAAAAGAAAAAGTATCACTTTAATCAAATCTAATAAAGATCGAAATCAAGATAGTTTCCTACCCATCATATTCCATAATATGATGTTATCAAATTGTAATGTTTTAGGAGACGGATGCGATGTTCGACGAATATTTATTTAACAGCTTTAGCTATAGCTGATGTTGTTTATTTATTATTTGTTTTCACATTATCACTTAGTCATTATGATAATATTCATGACGGTAAATATCAATTGTATTGGAGATTTTATGGTTTAGCACATTGGATATGCGATGCTGCTAGTAAGTTTTTATTAATTAGTATTTGCATAATTTTCTTTTAATTATTATATGTATATAATTCCAATTAATTAAATAATATTCAATTATCGATTAAAAGTTTTAGACACTTTCAAATTAAAATAATGATAAAAAATACAATAATTAGTAATAAAGCAAAATTTGTTATAAATGTTCATATCAAATATTATTATAACGAAATATTATTTTAGTAAATTGTCTGGTGATCTGCCAGAAATTTACTATACATACATATGTACATGTTTTGCAATCTAAAACGCTTGTATTATTTTTAACATTAGATACATGTGACGTATTTTAAATAATAATAAGTATAACATAATGATCAGAAAATAGTCCTTATAACAAGCAGGGCTCTTAGGAAAAAAAGTAGAGTCGCCCTTCTATACATACCTACCTACCTACCTAGGTACCTATATGTATGTATACATACATATATTGAATGGATTAATTACTTAAGCCTCACTTAAATTACCCAATTCGTGAGGCAAATCGCAAATCACTCGACTTCCCTAAACGATAGAGCCGGCTCTGATAATACTACATACATATTTAGAACAATAATCATGAATTCATTTATAGATAATGAATATTTAAGAATTTATTCCATGACACAAAATTTAAAGTTTCCGGAACGAATAAGTTAGTAAATATGTAAAATGTTCCATAAATACCTAATTATCCTTGTGGAAATTAAAATGTGCTCAATTAAACGTTTTTTGACCTAATGATTTGTATTTTTTCATATACTTACTTATTTTCGACAGTTGTTCAAATATTATGAGAGGGAATAGACATTTATTTTAAATATTTAATTTATAAATTGGCTCGATTCTTTGTACATTTACCAAAACTATTTTCAAATATTCAAATCAAAAATTTATTGATTTCATTTGAAAATATCTATGTATAATTTGAATTTATGATCCTTATTAAGAAAGCGATATACTTTATTTCTGACTGAGCTGATCTTCACCTTGTTATTGCTCATTATCCTTTGATGTGAAAATTTACAGCTGTATTTGCTTACAATTGAAGCTTTTTTATTCACAATTTTATTTATCTTTTATTATTATCAATTGAAAAAAAAACAATAGGAAACTCAAAGTTGACATTCTTATTATTTTCTAAATACATATAAGAAATTTTGTTTAATTTGAGTAAACTATTTTTAATTTTGGCAAAATTTGTTAAAATTTCTAATTTGGATTCATATTCTCAACGAAACTGTTGGCTTATTGTATTAGATATACTTCAAAATTACTTTTACTTGTTGTATTTTTATATTATTAATTGGCACTATTATTTGGAAATTGAATAAATGAAAAGTACAAATATCAATTGATTATAGTATAATGAACCAAATTTAATTTTGTCAACTTGACCATCTTGAGACAGAATAAAATTCTAATCTTATCATATGTTTATTGCCTTATCGTGTACTTACCTATAGGTAATTCCCAATATGTTATTAATTACGATTCCAAATGTCGGGAATTTCTTTATAGATTCCCTCAATGTTTTCAGCTGAATATTCACAGTTAATTCATGCTATGTCAGGCTCTTCATTTTTGAATTGGAGTTATTGAAAATTTTTCATTTTTTCAGGTAGTACGTCGGTATGGTTGACTGTTGCATTCACATTAGAACGTTATATTGTTGTATGTCATCCAATTAAAGGCAAAGTAATATGTACGGAAAATCGAGCAAAAAGTATAATTACAATTATTGCGATGTTTTGTATTTTAACAACATTATCAACAACATTTGAATATCAATTAGATTTGAATGAAACATGCATAAATCGAACATGTACAAAAGAAGAATTGTACGAAATCTATCAACAACAACAGCAACAACAAATGGGTAATTCAAATCAAATCAATAATAAAAACAATACAAAAAATAATCATCCTTATTTATCGAATCATAATAATATAATTGTGACAAATTTCGAAAATATTGAATTGAATAATAAACAACTAAAGAATAAAATTATTAATGATATTTATAGAAACTTACAGTCTAAATTGATACGTTTTTTGTCAACAAATTGTTCATCACATACTCATATCATTTACATACCAGTCGTTTATACACCATCATTATCATCATCATCATCATCATCATCATCATCATTGTCATCATCATTAAATAACCAATCAAATAATTCAATTATTAGCAGAAATAATAGTGTTGGTGTTGTTATAGACAATTATCTAAACAATAACAGTGAAATTAATAATCTAACAACAATAACAACAAGGAATGAATACGAATTCAATAATACAACATTATTGGAAAATTGGACAAAAGACGAATTATGTTGTACGAAAAAATTCACAGTTGGTACAGAACCAACAGATCTAGCTAATAATACAACATATCAAAAAATCATCCAATGGTATTCGGCTTTATGTTTTGGTTTAATACCAATTGTATTTATTGCAACATTCAACAGTTTCCTAATACGAGCTGTATATCGATCGCAGAAAAAACGACAAATGATGACTAGTGCTCATGTAAATTTAACTATTCATAAGTAATTTGATATTTTTTTCAATTAATTAATTGATGAATTTCAGGAAACGGTATCATTAGCGAACGAAAACCGTATCACAATCATGTTAATTGGGGTAGTGATTTTATTTTTAATTTGCCAAACTCCCACAGCTTCTTTATTAATTTTCAATAATTTCCATACAGCTAAAGACACAAGAACGCAAATTATTAAATACAGTAATTGTTCTATTGGTTAAAATACTTACTAAATTTTGATATTTTCTTATTTTTAGTAATGGGTAATATTTTTAATTTTCTATTAACAATCAATGCAGCTTGTAATTTCTTATTATATTGTGTATTATCGAAAAAGTTCCGTACTACATTTAAATCGTTCTTCATTGATCGTAAAATACGACAAGATACTTTATTATTGACAGCAACAACAGGACGTAATTCACAACGTTATCATACAGAAACAACAATGAATAAAAATGGTTTTGAACGGAATATATCCGAATATCGTACTCCAAGAAATTTGGAGGTAACTATTTATTTTTTTAATAGAAGCAAATATGTGAACACATACAATTTGAGTGTGAAAGTTTGAAATAAATATAAGATCACCAGGACTTTAAGTTTTAATGGCTTTCACTGTTCTTCTTAGCTTTCATTTGGTAATTCCATTTTATATGATTTCAAATAATTCTATCACTAACGAAGTTTACTTGAATTTATATAATTATGATTACTTATCCTAACAGCACTCTATAGAACGCTTTTTTTTATGGATTATTGAACTAGAATCCAACAAATAAGATTGTATGATATAATTTCAGTTGTCTATAAATATAGATTCTATTAAAAAATTGTCATAAATTATTCGATTGTTAACAAGAATAAATTGTGATTCGTCCGGCGCATCCACCAAAATTGTAAAGTAATGTATAACTGGTTGCCAGTGTCTATTAATACATATATTAACCTTTCTTATTACTATTATTATTAGTATTTTAACAATAAATAAAGAAATGAATAAACTAATAAATACATATATGGATTAAATAATAAATATAAATACTGTCAACGTTCATTTTAACAGCATAATGATAAGATAACTAATGATTTAATGATTAAATTCATCGTGTTGTTGTTACGATTTATCTGATTGTTGTTTTTCTATATTTCAGACTCAAAGCTTAGCATCAATGCCTCGCTCCAAATCATTGATGGCTCGTCCACCAGGCAAAGCAAAATCAACTGATTTCAATCTATAAGTTCAATTGCTGTAATTCTAATTATGTATTCGTTAAATGATAATCACGGAAACGTGTATTTCACACCTAAAATAATAATTATTAATTGTTGTTGTTCAAATAGTTGTTTAAAATAGAAAATTCTCCAATGAATTGATTGTCCTCTAATATTTTTTATTAATTTTTTTTTCTTTGCAATCGGAGAGAATGGCGAAGAACTTGCCATTCCACTGCCCACACTTTAGTCCATTTGAATAACTCCATAGGTAAAATTTATTATAAAAGAAAAAAATTGTCTATACATAATATAAGGAAAAAGACGCTTGCGTGTATATCTCTCATTTTATAATTTTACCTACGCGCTGACATTTGAACAACGTCCAGCTCGAGCTTGAGAGAGAGTCAAATCTGAGAATAGTCCATGAAAACAAGCTGAAAACAATTTCACACCACAGTGTTAAATTAATCGAAGGAAAATCGTTAAAGTTTTAGTCGTATTGTGTACGTGTGATGTGAAAACAATACAGATATTTTGGTTCTCGCTTGTCATCCATAAATAATTGAAGGAATTACTTTAAATAGCAGTAAGTCTGAAGAAAAGTGCGCAATTTTATTGTTTTCAAATATTATAGTTTGATTTCTAAGCAAAGATTATGATAAATTGATTGTTATTATTAGGAAATCGAATTAAATAAAGATATTTTGGCAAACAATCGCACGTAACTAGTGCGATTGTTATTTTTTCTAATTCAATTAGATTCGCCTACGACCAGTTTATTTATTAGTTTTACCTTGAATCTGGCGATTACATAATTTTTTTTTGAATTCAGAATAAAGACTATTAAAATTTAGGCTGGAAATAGCAAGAATTCTGTATAAAATCCGACATAATAAAATTTTCTAAAAATACAACTGTTTTAAGTTTTTCAAGTTTCTGCTCAATTTTCAATGCGTTTATTATTATTATTTTTAAATTTCTCCAATTTGACTAGACAAATTACGGTCAGCCATGCCAAAATACCAGAATTAGCGATGATGATGATTGTTTTCATCACGTTCAAGTTACTGAGTCAATTTTTAATCACACTTATCACTTTAATTAAAATTAATTCTAAATTAATTGCAGTCACATTTCATAAGAACACAATTTATTATTTTTGAGATAAAATACAGTCAATCAAATCAATTTTGGTTATACAAAAATTTTTGTGTGATAAGCCAGTTGTTATCAAAAAAATGATAATCCTAATAATGTGGAATTAGTTTTTTTTTTAATGTAATTCGCATATAGTTTTTAATTAACTGGACAGGTGCGTTTTAGTGGGCGGCCTTCATTGCCATACCTCTCTTGTGTTGTTGTTGTTGTTGTTGTCGTCAACAGTAGATGGTTTAACTATATTTGGTCAGGTCGACCCGTTAGAGAGACGTTTTTAGCAAAATACCCAACCATATGAATGAAAATTGCTTCCTAAATTGATAATTTGTTGGAATTTTTCAAAGGAAACGACAACGACGAATACGTAAGCGAAAAGACAGACAATATCAGCTATTTTTCTCATTGAGACACTGTTTTTCGCCTAACAAAGCACAATTTTTGTGAATATCTCAAAAATGAGAAAAGTTCAAATCATAATAAAAAAAATACAGTTTAAAAATTTATAAAGTGAGTGTAATTCTATTTTTGGCAAAATGATTTCATGCACGTTGCATAACACTATTTCTTTCCCAAGCAAGCATATCTTTATTAATCCTAAAAAAAATAAAACTTTTGTTTATTTTAAAATAAGAATTTGCACTAGAAAAACTTATTGAAAGAGTCAAAGATCGCAGTATTTAACAATCTAGATTGTGCAGATGTATTCGATTATAATTTATAATCAAAATTGTTGATTAATTTCAATAAACAATTCAATCAAATTCGAATTAAAAAAAAAACAATAATATAAAGCTTCTCCCACACACAGATGACGCTAGTTTTCTTAGAATTTTGAAAATAAGTAAGTATGTATGTTTTGTCACCTTTTTCCCAATAATGTCCAATAAAAGAAGAACAAGAGACAAATAATTTATTATTATTATTATTGTACAATTTGTGTTGGTTTGGAATGTTGATATACCGGGGTAAACTTGATAAACATTACGACAAAATCTGGCCCCCTTTAGAGTCTATCCACCTATCTATGTAGGTAGATATTTATTTGTTTTTCTATAGTCATACTAGAAAATTGACAAATATTACATCACGTTCATTCATAAAATTAAAACATTACCAGTCAAAGTAGGTATGTATGTTATTTATAAAAATAGGTTTTGTAAATAAAACCGGATATCTTATTAGAAAAATGGGTTGTACTGAATTTTACTTTTACAAAAATAGATTTTTCTTGAAAGTTTTCCAATTATTTTTAGAATTATAATCAGATTGTAATTTTTAACATAAGAATTGGCAGGATGTGTTATTGTTTGTGGAAATCGACACGAGTCTTCCGATTTATTTAAAGAATTAGGACGATTATTGGTGTCAACATTCACTATCCTTACAGTTTTTTCTCTCTAATGTCATTTTCATTAGATCATTAAAAACAATGTCTTATTTTTGTCGTTAATTGATTCAAAATCGATTATTGGGAGGTGTTTGTCCAATATGGATAGACGTTTCTGGGCTAAGGTCAATCATTGAGGCCGTCATCTGGCCCATTTATGGACATGAGCAAATTTTTCTTGAACCTTGACCAATTCGATTAAAAATTCTAAAATTTATACAATTGAAAAATAATGGATAAACTTGACTCATTTTGAAGTGTTCGTCATTCGGGTCACTCTATATTATACTATATGTATAATTAAAACGTAATTTTTTCTGTTTTATTTTCTAATTATAGATTGAAATTAGTGGAAATGTCGTCTGTTGAACGTAAAGAATATCAAGAAACGAAAATAATGCGAACTGTTTCACCTGTACGTAATTTCCGTAGTTCAACTCAAAATTTGGCCGAATTTGATCACAATTTGGATAATATGTTGGAGGATTTACAAAATTCGGTATCCAGACCTGGCAGTTCATTAGGACAGCCGATAACAAATTCAAAAAGTACTACAACATTAGAAACAGTACGGAATAATAATTCATTGAACCGTTATAATAATCATAACGTGAAATCATCAAATCCAATTGAATATTCATCGGATGATGCTTATAATTATACCGTAAATTTATTATAATTTTAATTAAAATTTTTTGTTTATTAAAGTTTTATAATTCTGCAGTCACCAGATGGTACAAAACGAATTACCGGTTATAAAAAGGAATCTTACAGTTATAAAACTGAAGGTATTGGATCGACACAATCACGTACACAAAATAGTATCAATCAATTAGATTCATTATTAGATGATTTACAACAAGTTAAAAATTCAACGTTTACAGAAAGTATGTTTTATAATAATATTTGAATCATGAGATATTAATAAAATCGTTTGTTTTCCAGATTATTCTTATAATAGCACTGGCTTGGATCCAGATTTTCAGTGAGTTAATTTCTCTATCTATTGAACATATAATATATACATATATATATATTGAATTAAAATAAAAAATAAAATAAAATTTAAATTATAGAGGGAATATCGGTTCTTCGAATAAACGGATAGTACAACGCGAACTCCATTATGGCGATACACCGAGATCATCTTCAAAAAGTCGAACTTTAGAAAGAACAGAACGTGAAAGTTCTCTAACTAGAGATATTCAGTACACACAAGAAGGTTAAATTAATTCCAAATTATTATTATAAATTAAATAATACGTTCATTATCAGGTACTTATGGAGATATTCGGCAAATTCGTAGTATTTCCCCATCACCATCATCAAAAACTTCAACATTAACCAAACAAACAAAAGTAGAAAATATTCATTCTTATCCAGTTGAAGTGATTGAAACAAGAGCACCGGAAATAAATCCGGAAGTACTTGCACATCTTGATCCAAGTCTCCATCCACCAGGCAATACAAAAGTAACAACAACTATAAAAACGTACACATATGAAATACCTGGTTCTGGTCCATATCCAACAAATTTGGATACAACTACTGAACAAGAGAAATATGTTTATTTGCCGAATCAATCACAGACAACACCAAGTAAAAGTTTCGTTTATAAAAATTATGAGAATAAAGAAAATACGCAAATTAATTATGTACCATCGCAAGAATCTACATGGGAGAATCGTATTTATCGTGAAACAACTGATAAGACAACAACAAATTTTTTACCGTATCAAAAACCACCACCACCAGCACCAGGTGGTCATACGCTAGTGAATGAGACGATAACAACAAGAAATTATCAACCAGGATATTCGCCTGATATTCCGTTAAATAATCAATCGTATGTTTATAATGAAACTGTAACAACAAAAAATATTAACAATGATAATAATTATCATAAACCACCTTTGCAACCGGTACAACAGCCGGTTCAACCACGACAAGAAACTTATATTATTGAAGAGAAAAATAACAATGTAACTAATCGAAATATTAATCAACCATATCCTAATAATAATAATCATCATTTCCCATGTTATCCTAATGATGATGATAATAATAATAATAATAATAAAACAATAATTTATCGCCATGAATCCCATACTACCAATAATTATGGGCCTGGTGGTGTTGGTAATAATCGACCACCCAATAATGATATTGAAATATTTGATCCTAGAAATGTACCAATTGGTAGAAAATCTAATGAACCAGTTAATATACAATATAAATATAAATCCGAAACTACAACAAGAAATAATTATAAAACTGGTTATCCACCTAATGATGAAACCCAAAATTTATTACCAAGACCATTTCCGACTGAATCTCAACTGAATGGTGGAGGACCTCCGAAACGACTCGACGAACTCATGGCCAATATTGGCAATGAGGTATATTTTCTTTCAAAAATTATTCGATAATTTATTAAATCATGATATTTATAGCCACCAAATAGTCCGTACAATGCCAGTTATAATGTCCACGAACAAGAAATTGAACAAAAGAAGAAAATTGAAGCATTAAAACAACAACAACAACAAGCAGAAGTTGTGGATAATGATGTTCAGAAAAAAGAGCCATTACAACGTAGTAAAAATGTGTCAGGACCACCAGTTTATTATCCACCAAATCATGAGATGTTTGCAAAAAAGGAAGAAGGCGGTGGTTGGAGAGCTGAAGTAATTTTGAAATTTTCTTCTGAAATAATTGTTTCTAACAATAAGTTGAAATATTTCTAGGGTGCTTATGGTCGTGAATCTGGTAAATATCAGTATGAAGCTGAAAGTAGTAGTAAATCGAAATCAAGCTCAGGGGCAGCGGTTATTCCAGTTTGTTTGCCATTATGTTGTGGTCTACCTTGTACTATAATTTAAGCTCAAATTAGTGCCATTAATCTCGAAATATTCAATGTCTAATTATTTCATCTAATAACTCTGTTAACTTTGTATATATTAAAAAAAACAATTTTCAATTTTTGTTGTATTTGTTCTAAAAAAAAAAATATTACTAAAATAAAATAAACACTAACTCTTGCCAATTATTAAAAATAATTGTATGTATTTTACTATTATTATTGTTTAAAACATAAATGTTTTTATTGTATATTTTTATTTTGAACTAGTCCTAATAATACACAATCTGCTTCCAATAAAGTTAAATCTTTCTCATAACCAAGAAATTTTGTTGACAATTCCAATTCTTTGATTCTCAACCGTACTTTGGCACCTCTTACATAATCTTGCTCATTTTTTTTTGGTCTCGGACACACACAATGGAATTTCCAACCAAAATCGATATATAAGTCGTCATCCACTACATGGAAAATCTTACCAAGCACAACTTTACCTTCTGAATCACCTAACTGAAATAATTCAACTATAAATTATTGAAATATTATTGAAAATTATACCAATATTACATCCATGAATTTCGAATGTCGTAATAATGTTGCAAATGACTGTGGTTGAGTTTTTGTTTGGTCATCTTTTTGAAGCGATTCAAACTTTGTGAAAGCTTTCGCATAGCCCCCTTGTTTCAAACTCGATTCATCTTTAGAGATATCTGATGATAATAAACGTTGACTGTATGATAAATTGATTTTTCCTAATTTCGGTATTAGCCGAATTTGCAGATTTTTTATGAATGCCATTATTTTTCTCAATTAAAAAAAAAATGAATAAATTTAACCTCACTTTCCCCTTAACCTCACATTTTAAAACCACATACCACAGATATGCCACAAATCACAGATCACTTACAGTATTAGCAACTTGATTGATGATTACTTCCCTAGGACACAAAATTTAAAATAATCCAATTTTAATTGAGGCACATATTCGAGAAAGACTTGATCGTAAAGAGTGATAAGGATGATATTTCAGTATTTTTAATAAAACAATATCTAAAAATTTTTAAAATGAATTTGGGGATATGCCTTAGAAATTGTTGGTTAACCTGCTGGTCTGTCAAATTTGGTTGTCAAAATTACCCAAGCAGTTATTTTTAGATCAACTTCGTGAAAATCTCATTTTTATCAAATTTCTTTCTGAATTGAAACGAATATGGCATCATCCAATGAAAAACAAATTTCTCTTCGTAACAAACTAGGTTTAAAACCGATAACATGTGAAAATATCAAATACTATTATTTACCGGCACAAGGAGTTCTCGCTTATACATCTCTCTCAATAAATGTTATGAATCCTTCGTTGGTTCTAAGGTAAAATCTAAATTCTAAATAAATATAAATATTAATTAAATTACATTAAATTAATCATGTTTAATCGATTTTAGAATGTTTCCACGTCGAGATATCACTAATATTTTATTGGTGAATACTCTTCTTGGTACCGGTTTATATCTATATAATCGACCACATCTCAGCATTTTATCGAAAAGAGAACGAATCGTTTATAGGTGAGCCTTATACTTTTTCCATTTACAACAAATTGAATGAAATTATTTTTTTGTAGTACTTTCAGTGCAGGAATATTTTCATTAGGTTCTGTATTAGTCTGGGCAATTTTACGAAGTGTTGTCCCTGAAAATGTCCCATTGTGCACACTTTGTGGTGTTGGCTCTGGTTTAGCTTTGTTGAAAATTGGTCATACCTACGTTAGTCATGTTGATTCATTAGTTAAAAAATAAAAGTAATATGTATTGTCTTTAATAAATGTAATAGTGTTAATTATTTGTAGACTTTGTCAAATTTTTTAAAAAAAAAAATTTGTTTGCTTATTAAATTTATTATTATTTATATTATTTTCTTATAAATTAATGATGTAACAACATTGCCAGTTTTTCCTCCGAATTTAAATTGAGGTGTTGGTATCACATCAAAACAAACAAAATATTTTTCAAATTGTTTATCTAACTCATCTCTAGTCCAATTACATGATGTTATCACAAAATAACCATCACTATTGAGAGATTTCACAATATTATTCAAATATTTATCACGATTTTCACGTGAATTACTCGCTAAACTGATTGCATCATAAGTACCTTTATCGTGAATTATATCATAATTATCTTCCAAATCATTCAAAACATCTAACACCCGATAATTTATGCTCAAATCTTTTTGATTTGATATTGATTTAGCTAATTTTATAGCATCATCACAATAATCTACACCGTGTAAATTTGAATAGCCTTCTCTGGCTAATTCAATAAGAAACATACCATTACCACACCCCAAATCGAGAAATTTGGAATGTTTCGGAATAGCATCGTTCTGTTTTCTCAACCATTTGATAGTACGTTCGACGATATCTTCACCAAACCACACTTCACCGGGATCTCCGTAGTTTTCAAAATTTTCTATTTCTAACTGATAACGACTATCCCAATATTTTTTAGTGCCTAATTCGGATTCTTGCAATTCTTCTTCCATACTTGGAATAATTAAAAAATTCAAATTATTCTAATAGGTATTCAATCGCAGCTACAATAAGTTAATCATAAATCAAAAATAAGGTTATGTTTTTGACAAATCTATAAATCTATAACCTCAAATTTATTATTTTCAAAATATGTAATTGAATCCTCGAAAATTTCAAAAATGGATGATTTCAAAGTAGAGGAATTAGATCTGTACGAATTGCTCGAAATCGAAGCAAACAGTACTATTCCAGATGTAAGTTTAATTCTAATATTTCAATATTTGTTAAGCACATGAACAAATTCCAACATTTCAGATTAAAAAAGCATATAGAAAGAAAGCACTACAGTGTCATCCTGATAAAAATCCAGATAATCCAAATGCTGCAAAAGAATTTCATAAATTATCAAAAGTGTTAGCAGTATTAACAGATGAAGCGGCTCGTGCAGCTTATGATCGTGTCTTAAAAGGACGTAAACAAGCAGCTTTAAGACATAAAGAACTCGATAGTAAACGTAGAAAATTAAAAGAAGAATTAGAAGCGAGAGAGAAGCAAGCAACTAAAAATTCCAAAACAAAATCAGAAGATCAACAGCTTAAAGATGAAATTGAACGTTTACGTAAAGAAGGTTCGAAACAAGTTGAAGAAGAAATGGAATATATGAGACGACAATTGAGAGAGGAATTAGATACTAGACAACAAAATAATGATTGGGATACTTCGAAATATCGTATTAAAATTAAATGGGTTGCTGAAAAAAACGATTTAAATAATGGTGGATATACATATGAATTATTAAATCAATTTTTATCAAAAGTGAGTCATATTATCATTAATATTTGCGTTTTTAATAATTATTTTAATTTTAATAGTATGGTGATGTATCAGTACTGGTAGTTTCACAAAAAAAGAAAGGAAGTGCCTTGGTTGAGTTCAAAACAAAAAATGCTGCTGTAAGTTTTGAAAACCAAATGCCAATTATTTAGAATTTAGAATCATAATATATTTTGTATCTTCTAGCAAATGGCTGTAGATTTAGAAAAAGGACTACTATCAAATCCATTAAAACTTGAATGGGTGAATGGGCCACCTCCAGCAAAAATATCGCGTAGTTCTCTAGCTAAAAACACCGACTTTGAAAGTATTGTTTTAACAAAAATGCGACAAGCTGAAGAAAGAAAAAGATTAATCGAGCAAATGATGGCAGATGATGTTGCAGAAGAAGGCTAATTTTTATTTCATTTTATTGAAAAAAATATATTTAATTTTATATCAATTAAGAGAAACGGTTTTTTTTTTCGTTTTTTCAAATTGGGTTATGTGAATATGACAATTTCCGGCAATGACAGATGGCGTTATTGTTCCCACTGCATGGCTTGCCACGTTTTATTTATAATTATTCTATAATTTTAAATTATTATTTGAATTAATGTATCATTTAGGATGGTCATCAAATTAATTCACGATTTTCTACAGTACTGACCTGTAAATGATATAAGAAGTATATCAAATTAGAAAAAAATCCACCCTATTGGACGCTTTCTCCGATTATCACGTGATCAAATGACGTTTCTCTTGTTTCATCTACTTTTCAGTTGTGCATGGCTCATACACGATGACGACCCAGCAAATTCAACAAAAACGTGGAATTGTGAAACAAGCAAGTATTTTTTTCATTAAAGTTCCAATGTATTAATACTTATTGATTATTTTCTTTGATAATCAATTTGAATTTATTTGAAAAATGATTCGAAAAACATAGAATTTGTTTCCAATAAGATGCTTGGTTGGCATAAGATGTACATATGGAATTTTATATTAACATATAATTTTGAATGTTTTCATCAATTCTCCAATTGAACCAACAATCTTTTGTTACAATCCATTATATTCTTTATAAAAACTAATTTCTAAAAATCTCAAAAATTAACCTCAATGTTGTATGAGTTGGCATATTTTAATGTGAAAGTCTTCAAATTTTAATATTTTATAATTAATATGTCTATAAATTTACCAATTCCAGATCCTATCTGGTGATTCTGTAATCATTCGAGGATTAAGTGGTGCACCACCACCGGAAAAACAAATCAGTTTTTCTGGAGTCGTTGCCCCGAAATTAGCTCGAAGAACCGGCGATCCGTAATAAAATTAATCATTTCTTATTGCAAATTTAATAAATATTATCGAATTATAGATCGGAAACAACTAAAGATGAACCATTCGCATGGGAGGCACGCGAATTTCTCCGCAAGAAATTGATTGGTGAAGAAGTGTTGTTTGTATCAGAAAAGCCACCAAATTCCACTCGTGAATATGGGACTGTCTTTCTGGGGAAAGGTCTCTTATTGATTTATTATCAAAAATTAAAAAATTCTAATATTATTATTATTATTATTATTATCAGATATCAATACAGCTGAGAATATAACCGAATTGTTGATAACTGAAGGCTTAGTAACTGTACGTCGTGAAGGTGTACGTCAAACACCGGAAGTTGCACGTTATATTGAATTGGAAGATGCTGCTAAAGCTGCTGGTAAAGGTAAATGGGGTAATAGTCCATCAAACGAGCATATTCGGGATATCAAATGGCAAATTGAAAATATGCGTGCATTTGTCGATAAACATCAATATAAACCAGTGAAAGCGATTATTGAGCATGTTCGTGATGGTTCTACAGTTAGAGCGTTTCTTTTACCAGATTTCCATCATATTACATTAATGATATCCGGTATTCGAGTGAGAATTTTCTAATTTGAATTCAGATTAATAACGAATTAATTGAAAACTTTTCTTATAGTGTCCTGGCTTCAAATTGGATGCCAATGGTAAACCGGATCCTTCCATTAAAGTTCCATATGCTGAAGCAGCACGTTATTTCGTTGAAGTACGTTTATTACAACGTGATGTTGAAATTGTTTTAGAATCCGTAAATAATAATAATTTCGTTGGAACAATTTTACATCCAAAAGGTAATATTGCTGAAGCATTATTGAAAGAAGGCTTCGCACATTGTGTTGATTGGTCGATTGCTTTTATGCGATCTGGTGTTGAAAATTTACGTGCAGCTGAACGTAAAGCTAAAGAAGCACGTTTACGTATATGGAAAGATTGGCAATCGAGTGCACCACAAATTACTGGAAGAGAAAAAGATTTTACTGCAACAGTTACAGAAGTTATTAATGGTGATGCTTTAACTGTTAAATTGAATAATGGGCAGCTTAAGAAGATCTTCCTTTCAAGTATCCGACCACCAAAAGAACCCGGCCGGTAAATTTACATTGTTTTTTTCTCTTTTAAAAATTTCATTTAAATAAATAAAAATATTTATTTAGTGTTGCTGATGAAGATGGAAAAACTCAACCAAGACCTAAAGGTTTCCGTCCACTTTATGATATTCCATGGATGTTTGAAGCACGTGAATATTTACGTAAAAAATTAATTGGTAAAAAAGTTCATGTTGTTATTGATTATATCCAAGAAGCTCGTGACGGATATCCAGAAAAAGTTTGTGCTACTGTTGCAGTCGGAGGAAAGTACGTTTTTATTCAAAAATTGATAAATATTTTCAATAATTAATATAAATATTGTTTGTTTTTAAAGAAACGTAGCAGAGGCTTTGGTATCAAAAGGTTTAGCTACAGTAGTCAGATATCGTCCTGATGATGATCAACGTAGCTCAAAATATGATGATTTATTAGCTGCTGAAAGTAAAGCTAGTAAATCTGGATTTGGTATTCATAATAAAAAAGATATTCCCGTTCATAGAGTTACTGAAATTGTAAGTTTCATTTATATTTTATTAAAAATTGGTGATAATTTGACCACATTGTTTTAATCAAGGATGCTGCAAGAGCTAAATTGGAATTGTCTTCCTTCCAACGGGCTCAACGAATTGATGTTATTGTTGAGTTTGTTGCTAGTGGTACTCGACTTCGATTGTTTATACCAAGAACAAGTAGTCTGTGCACTTTTTTATTAGGTAATATTCGATTTTTTTTTTCTGTATTAATAATATTTGGAAATGCATCATAAATTATTTCGTATAAAACTTGTTCAATTATTTTATATGATGATAGTTGATGCTACATTGTTTTTGTGAATTCCAATGTGATTAAAATTCCATTATTTCTCCACTATTTCACCTCACATACATTTAAAATTAATCAAATTTAATAATGATTCAAATTAATTAATTATTGATTTTATTATAGGTGGTATAAATTGTCCTCGAGCTTCTCGTCAAGCTTCCAATACATTTTCAGCTGTCGAAGGTGAACCTTTCGGTGATGAAGCATTACAATTTACAAAAGAACGTTGTCTACAAAGAGAAGTATCAATACAAGTTGATACACATGATAAAGCTGGCAATTTTATTGGTTGGTTATGGGTTGATAATGTTAATTTATCTGTTGCTTTGGTTAAGGAAGGTTTTGCATCTGTACATCGTACTGGTGAAAAATCACAATATGCAGCATTATTAAAAGAAGCTGAAGATTCTGCTAAAGCACAAAAATTGAGAATATGGAAGGATTACGTTGAAGAGAAAGAAGAACATAAACCAGAAGAAGAGAAACCCGTAAATTCTATTCATTATAAATGATAAAATAGTTTTATTTTTAATAATAATTGTATAATTTTAGACTTATGAAAGAAAAGTGAATTATGAGGAAGTTGTTGTAACTGAAGTGACAACAGAAGGTACATTTTATGCTCAGAATGTATCTGAAGGACCGAAAGCTGAAGCATTGAATGCTAAACTCCGTCAGGAATTCCAAGCTAACCCGCCTCTTCCAGGTGCATATACACCAAAACGTGGTGATATATGTGCTGCCAAATATACAGTTGATGATGAATGGTATCGAGTGAAAGTTGAAAAAATCCAAGGTGGTAAAGCCACTGTTCATTATATTGATTTTGGTAATCGTGAAACTTTACCAACAACACGTTTAGCAAGTTTACCAGCTGCTTATGTTGGTGAAAAACCATACGCCACTGAATATACATTGCCTTATATTCATTTACCAAAAGATGAAGAATTTGCAGCTATGGCCGTTAAATATTTGAGAGAAGATACAGCAGTTGGTAAATTATTATTAAATGTTGAATATCGCCAACAAGGTAATCCACCTGCAGCCTCTTTACATACTGATAAAACACCAGAAGGTGATGTTTTACGAAATTTAATTGCCGATGGTTTATTGTTGGTTGAGAATCGTAAAGTACGTGGACATAATAAATTGTTGGCTTCATATAAAGAAGCCCAAGAAACTGCCAAGACCAATCATTCAAATATTTGGGAATATGGTGATATTACCGAAGATGACGCAAAAGAATTTGGACTTGGTAAATAAAGGGACCAACATTTTGACACAATTACGATAAAATCAGAGCAACATAAACCTACATGTGAAAAATAACAAACAAAAAACAACGGGTTATCTATTGTCTAGTGAAGATTTCCATTTAAATATTAGATAGTTGCCAATATTTAATATAAAACTTATTTTTATCAGAAGAAGCACTTTTAAAAATTTGTATTAGTGTTTAATTTACGTATAATATTATTATTTTATACGATTTTGATTTTGTCAATTTTGGGAACAAATAATTGAAATCTTGTGGCCTTTTTGCCAATTTTCTGCGACTTTAATTGATGTGTATTGTTGTGTTTATTCATGTTCTTCATTTCTAAATGTTAGATTATTCATTATATATATAAATGAAAACTTGTCCATTTTGAAATTAATTCCCATTTTTGTCGTTACAAATAGAATCGACTTGATTATTTCAAGTCCAAAGTGCACCTGGTCATAACTCATCGGATTCTATGACGTACGTAATATAATTTGTAAGACAATTTTTACTTCAGCTGGAAGTTGATAATTTAAAAATAAATGTAGGGAGTGGCTCTGTATAAAACGGAAAAAATATATATGAAAAGTAATTGTTATATTGTTTTTTATTAAACCTAACCAAATCCAAATTCCAAAAATGTTCTCATTCAAAATTAATTTTTAAAAAATTCGAAAAATTATTGAGGTAGAGATTAAAACTCTAAGCTGCTTTGTTCAAAACATTCAAAACCATTTAATACATCCACATATTTATAGTAATTACAAATACTTGAAAATGTTTTTTTTTTTAAAAATAACTAATTTTTTACAACACTACTATCTACATCCTATTTTTAAATTGAACAAAATGATCCTTGGCTTAATACCATGAAATTAAAGCGACAAAAAAAAAAAATTATCCATGTGTTAACAGTTTTATAATATATACAAATCACAAACATTTGCTATCACTCTTGTATTTCATTTTCCTGGGCCTGTACTGCTGTCTTTTGTACCATACATGATCTGGCTACAGATTCAAATAGTCTATAAATTAAAAAATCAGTTATTACAAATCATTATTATTATTATTATTGTTCTATATGTATACTAAAATATAAAAACTTACTTTTCAATTTCTGGGGCACAATGTACAAATTCATGAGTCCAAAATTTATAGGTAGGATTCTTAATCAATTCAATAAATGTAATTAAAAGACCCCATGGATGTGGTCGATTAACAATCAATCTTTCTAATAGAACTCTTGTTATTTGTTCCTGAATAGCTTCGGTATTAGCTTCGGCGAATAAATATAATAATGTACAAGAGAAATAATGTGTATGACTGTTTGGATAACGTAGTTGATTTGCAATTGCATTCAAAAATAAATATCTACCTTCTGTATCCAAATCAACAGCTAAATTTTGAAAAATATCCATATGAGCACTATGTGCTATTGTTGTCATATCAGGTGGATGTCCTTTACCTCTTATATAAGCAATTGCTTGCATTCCAACATGTAATACTAGAGCATTCATCAATGGTATATTATACCTTACTCCTGGTTCATTAGATATTTGTAAATTACTACGTAATTCTGATAAGAATGTTACTGGAGCTCTTGCTTTCAAATATGAATCTAAATCTTTTTTAAATTGTGCTGGAGTTATTAACATTGGTATATTAGCTAATATACGTGGTCCATAAGATATTTCAGGTAACATATCAACTTTTAAATTTGGTGTAAATGGATCCGGTAAACGCATATTACGTGGAAATGCTGATAATATTAAATTTCTCATTTGAATACAATTTGGTGGAATTACATCGCAGAAATTATAATGATAATCGCAAAGAAATTCAGGAAAATCATGCAAGAGTACTAATAAAACTCGTAATGTACCTTTATACAACATTGTAACAGGTTTAGCTAATTCAGCATTACGTAAAAATGGTGCTAAATAACGAAATAAATCAATTAATAATTGGGCATATAATGGCCAACCTTTTTGTTGTGGTGTTGTTGCCAACATTCTACCCATAAATACACGATGTGAAACTAATTCTAACCAAGCATAACAAAAACCAGCAGCTTTTGTTGGTCTTAATATATGCAATGTATGACAGTATGCATTTAAAACATGATAATTAATAGCTTCAAGTACTGGTTCTGGTGCATTCAATTCCAAAAATAACATTGTAAAAATACGTTGATATGGCATTTGATTGAATTCAATTGTTCTTGTATCATGATCTTGTAAAAGACAACCGGCAACAATTCCAAGAACTTTATTCAATAAATGTATTTTCGTGGTAGTATTATTAGAATCACCAGAGTGTTTCACAAGAAGAGCTACCAATCTAACAAATGCATCCAATGTATTATAACATTTTGCACGCACTGTTGGTAATTGTGATGCACTTCCTTTTTCAGCGAAAATTCGATAAACAATTTCAACACATAATTGAGTTGATAAACGAAAGAATCTTGTAATTAAATCATCGGTCTTCAATATACCCTGTACATTCATTTGATGTACAAACATTGTAAATGCTTTAGTTGAATCACGACCCTGTTGTTGATTATAAATTGTTATCCATTCTCTTAATAGATAATCAGTTTTTTCAACCAAACCTGGTGGATCTTCATAATTGAGAGCTCTTGCTTGTAAAATACCATTATGGATATGCATATTTGTACTAACCGTTGTACGATCACCAATAAATGATGTTTCATGATTTTGTCTTAATATTTCCATTATATTACTTAATCCTTCTGGTGGTTGTCGCATGTGAGTTTGAATTTTTGCCAACATTTCTATTGTATTACATAAATCATTCTCAGAAATAAATTGACCAGATCGATCATCAATCAAATATAATTGTACTAATTGCATTGCAAATGTAACACCAACATAATTCAAACCATTTTCCATACATTGTGCTAATGCTAAATCATATTGTGGTACATAAACCAAACCAGATTTTATCAATGTATCAACAGCATCAATATTATAACGAAACTCCTCACGACATTCCGTCAATAAACGCGTTATCAATTTATTTGTCCATTGTTGTCCACAGACTCGATGGTCTTGTAATGATTTTAAAATACGAATGATTATTTCTTTGAACTTTAACGCTACTGGATCTGTATCATTAATTGCTGGTACAAGACAGTCTTGTAAAGCTTCAACACACTAAAAATAGTCAACAATATAATAATATGAATTAATTATTATAGTATAATTAAAGAAATTATTAAATTACTTTTTGAACGATGGTTTGTGGCGGTGATAAATCTCTACTTCTTAAATTGTGCACAAGACATTCTCGAATCAGCAACATATTAGCATTCATATGACCATACTGTGGTTGTCCGGATGTTGCCTGAATAAATTGCTCAACTTCAAGAGCAAGTTTTTCAAACAACAACGAAAAATCATCATTTGGTATTGCTTGAGGTATTGAAAATGGTGTAGTTGGATGTGGTTGTGTTTCAATTGGTGTTAAATTTTGTTTTTGCATTAAAATATTTGTATCACGTTCATTTGGTAAAAATCCAGGTATATTTCTAGCAAATTCTTCATAAACAGCCATTTGACTACTTGTAATACCACCAACTTTTAAACGTATTGGTTCAGGCATTCTTTCAGCTTGATAAGTCAAAGCAATTGGGTCACAATAACGTCTGAAATAATAAAGTATACATGATAGAAATTTCAAAATAAAAAATTTATTTCTCTTATATTAACTCACCTTCCTTCTTGTCTTGCAATTTTTCTCAAATCATATTCACTCATTAATCGTTTATCAATTTCTGGTATAGCTTTTTCAACTGCTGTTTTTTGAACAAAAGCACAAGCTAATTCCATATTATCAGCTGCAACTTGATTAGCAGCTTGTTCAATCATTTCTTTTTGTTGTAATGTTGGTGTACCCATATTAGCTAATAATGCTTGTTTTAAATGTGTATTAATAGCAGTCATTAATTGATCACGACATGTAATCATTGCCATACCAGCTGTAAGATTTCTCACCATAAAATGAGCAGCTAAACGCATTCTATTCTCATCAGGATCTAATGCAAAATCTTTACGAATTATTTGTTCACATGTTTGTAAAGCAATTTTAATTGACCGATCAACAACTGGTGCAATCCATTCTTGGACAGCATGTTCAATTGATGATCTAACCAAAGGTTTTAAATGTGGATGACTTTGAAATAATAATATTGTAGGACTAATAATTGTATGCGTTTGAAAAGAATTAATGCCAGTTAATTGAATATCACTATAACTGAAACGCGGCTCTGGTGGTGCTGATAACGCTGATGTTGGAGTTGTACTATTATTATGTGTTACTGGTGAATTTGTCGCTTGTCCAGGAATTATATTTACTAATTCTGGTTCATTCAAATTAGTTGATTGTATATTACCTTGTGATGTCGCTACAGCATTACTATCTTTCTTAGATGGTTGTGATAATTGATATTCAATTTTATGTATACGTTCAGGATCTTTTAAATACATTGTTGGTTTCAAATTTGCCACATCAATGTCTAGATTTTTACATAAAACTTCAATTTCAAATTTCAATGTTAATTTTAAATCAGGCTCTTGATGTAATTCAGCTAATACGTTCATAATTGCCATTGTCCATGGATTTTGTGGTTTGAATACTTTACTTTTTGCACATGATTCAATAACTTTAGCCACAAATGGTACAACATATAATAATTCTTGTTGACCTTTATGATAAGCCTCAACCAATAATGATTTCAAATCTAAATCAATTTGTAAAATTGGCTTATTACGGGACAAAGTTAATATACCCAACCAATGACCTAAATTTTTCAATAATGATCTATCTGAGAAATTCTCAATACCTTTATCTGATCTCAATAAAACTTTAATATTACGATAAGTCTCTTTTGTTACCATTCTATAAACTTCTGGTATATTTAACGTATCAAGAAAATTTGAATATAATCCATGAAAATTTAATTCAATTGATGCACGTTTCATCACAAGATATTGAGATAACCATGGCCAATATTCTTCTAATACTAATTCTCTTAATTCATCACATTTTGTTTTTAAATTCAATTGACTTAAATTATTGAAAATAAATGCAACTTTATCTTGTAGACTTTCAGGTGGAGCAATTACTTTCTCTTCTTTTTCAGTTGCTACAAGTAATGTATCAATATTCGTTGCATTTGCTATAGATGGACGACTTCCTAATGTACTAGTAGTCGTTGTATTTGCTTTACTTGGAGCACTAGAACTTATTGTTGAATTAGGTTTATAAACTTGACTGACTGGTGTATTTGGTGGAGCTAACATTGATGCCATACTAGCTGGTAATACAGTTCCTTGTGGTTTATTTGGTGGTTCAATACTTTGAAGACCATATTCAACATATTCTTGTAGATGTTGTGGAAAATCATTGAAATGTGGTATAGCTCGCACATGTTCACAATATTTATGATATTCTTTCAATCTTGATTTAAAACGATCTAAAGCAGCTATACCAAAATAATACATTTTTGATCCTTCTGGTTTTTTCAAAGCTTCCAAAACGAATCTTAATGCTAATCCAAGTACCATATATGAAGTTACTATTCCACGTTCAATGATACCGCCAAACAATTGTGCTGTTATATATAATTCTTTATCAGGATATTGGGGAAAGAATTTGTATTCTTCAAATAGATTACGAAGCATACAATTAAACACCTATAATAATTAATAAATATATTAATAAATTGTTAACCGAAAAATTAATTATACTCACTTCACGTTCACGTTTATTCGGAGAATCTTGGAATCTCTTTAACATATCTAAAACTTCATCAATTGACAATGTAGGATGTGGTGGATGATTATAAATTCTTTGAAAATAACTATTAGCTTCATCTTCAATATCTTTCGAAACATTCGGTGAAATATCCGGAAATAAATTATATTCAGGTAATCTGGTTTTATCAATTGCAGAAGTTGTACCCATTCTACCAATATTACCAACTTGGTTGACTGGAAATATAACTGATGAACTTGTACCAACAGGGCCTTGATGTTGTAACGGCAATATTGGAAATGGACTGTTTGATGGGCCAGCACCTAAAATTCTTGATGGTGATCCAGGTGATGGTACTAATGGTCCTAAGCCACCTTGTAAATTGAATGCAGAACTAGTTGGTCCAGACATAGTGATATTTGCTAAATTTGTTGTTAAACCTGGTATTGAATCAACAGGAGTATGATTATATATTTGTCCTGGAATAGCTGATGGATTGAATGGTCCATCAACACCACGTGATCGTAAAATTGTTGGTTGTTGTCGTGTTTTCAATAATAATGTACAATTTGTTGTTACAGCAATTATAGCTTCTTGACATTCAGGACTAACATTATTCATACATGATTGTAAACAAATCACCATTGTTGTTAGTGTTTCATTTGGTAATGTTGATGCTTTACTAACTGTATCTTCATTTTTTCCAATTATTTGTGGACAACGTCGATTTAAAAATTTGATACAAGCAGTCACAAATGGTTCACCATGTTCACGAATTTTATCAGATAACCATTTTTCTAATTTTAAATATTCCCGACGTGATGCTAAACAAGCTAAATCAATTATAAATGGATAAGATTGGGCATTTTGTGCATTCAATAACATTGATAACGCTTTTAAATCCTGAGCAACATCGAGTATTCTTGATAATCGTGTTTGATCACAATCACTACGTACATACCATTCGGCCATTGCATGCATAATAATTGATTTGATATTAATATTTGTTGTATGCCAAGCATGATGTAAAATAATCGCCGAATTTGGATGATTTAATAAGAATATTGGAATTAAATTTGATAACAACTCTTGTCTCAATAATGTTATCGGCCCAGATATTTGTAATAATGCCAATATTAAAACATCGGGACAATGATGCATTGGATATTTGAATAATTCTTGAACATAATTAAATAAACCACATTCTGACATATTCAATAATAATTCAATAAGATTAAGAGATCGCCAATTTGCTAATTCTTTACTATCCTGTTCTGGTGGTGTCTTCAATACATCCACAGCCACTGACATACATGGATAATCAGCAAAACAAAAAATATCAGGATTTTTCAATATATTTTGTATCAAACTAAATTGCCCTTCAACATTTGTCCATCTACGATAAAAATTATCAATTGGGAAAGTTTCAGGGTGAAATCCTAATGTTTGAAGTCCTTGCCGAAGTGCACTTATTAAAATTATGAGTCCTTGACGATCTTTTATTAAAAATTCAGGATGATCAAGTTCAGCAACAACATTAGACCATTGGAAATTTGGAACAATTTCTTTTATTGCTTGCACCAATACTTCTACATTCCATGATGTACGTCCATCACTACCTTTACTAAATGAGCCTGGCGATTGAATATTCAGAGACTCTTCAAGGCCACTGTGTGTACGACACATAACAGTTAAAACACGTGCTACCGTTGCCGGTGTTATATCACGTCCCCCTAATTTCATTAAATTATTACGACACTCCTCAACTGATGCAGTAAAACCGAAACCGATCTCTGTTAATAGATCGGCTAAAGACGTCTCTAACATACCCCCGGATAAACCGGGGCCTTCTGAAGACATTTCTGGTGATAATTCACAATATTCAGGATATACTAATGGAGCTAACACAACAGGAACTAAATCTTTAGGGAAGTCTCGTTGTAATGTATTTAAAAATGTCCGATGTATATTATTATTAAGTCCAACTTCTTTTGGTGATTTTAATATTGATGATAATATCAAATGTAGTACTTCTGGTGTTGTTTCGTGTAAACCACCTTCGTGTTGACGACTACTACCTTCTGTTTCAATATATGATTGAACTAATGTAGGTACTGTAGCTCTAAGATGGGCTTGAGCAAGATTTGCTACTTCTGTATTGGATGAATGACGAAATGCAAGAGCAAATACAACTTCCTGGACAGCTGAGAGGCGAAGGCACTTGCTCAACTGTTGGAAGAACTGTGATCCAAATTTGAAACCCTAAAAATAAAATAATGAATATATTAATTTGAATAGAAATAAAAATTTCAAAAAAAATCTTCGAAAATATCTCATATTTTTCATATTGAATCAGTAAACACGAAATAATTCTATTAACAAAGCATGACCCTTAAATATAAATTTATTGACTTTATTGATAAATTTAGAAAAATATTCTAAGATAATAATTTTCGTTGCAGAAATTATCGAGTTATCAAAAAAATTAAATTTAAAAAAAAATTCGAGCTCGAACTTTCATCAAAATTGAAAACAAATTCTAATTACCTCGTTTTTATTGTCTTAGATAATTGATTAGTTAGTAATGAGAAGTTATTGTCAGATAAATGTCAAATAATGACGATTGTTAACAATAATTCATTGAATTTTGTCATAATTATTAATTTATTCAAATTGAAAGTTTAATTTGATAGTTGCATTGTAGTCATTCACTATTGTTTTATGGATGTTTATTTAAATTAATTCAATGTTTTATTTAATTATCATTAAACTTTCAAGTACAAGTTGAAAGTGTCGGTAACTGTTGTTTCGAAAATTATTACAAATAGCCAACTATATAAAATAAAGTTAAAAAAATGATTCTATTAATTTATAGTGTTCATGAATTAATAATAAAATTGTAGAGTTGGTATAATTGCAATGTTATTACCAAACATAACCAAGAAAAACAAAATTCTCAATCGGAATTATTATTCCATTTTAATAAATCAATATTACAATTATTAATAATTTGAAAGGTATATATGAGAATAGTAAATTCTCAAGTTCTTCTTACCTTAAGATTATTCAATGGGTTGTCTGTAATATAACAAACAGCAGTCAAAAGTGATGGTTTATTTAGTAAACTTGAACACTGATCTAGTAAAGCTTGATTCTGGGGGGATGGAGCTGATATTTTTGTTGTAGACTCAGAAAAGTCCACTGATGAAAAAAGACATTGGAGCAAGTGACGGTCCGCCTCCAGACCATGCAAAGTCACCAACTGTCAAAAAATTGAAATATCCATTAAATTTTTATAAATAAGAAAAGATAAATCCATGAATTAATTATTTTAATAGAAAAAAATTCTTTCATTTATAATTATGTAAAAAAAAAACTTGTCTATCCAAAAAACAAAACACCTTTGTTCGGCATTATTATTGCTCTGTCGGTAACAACGTTATCTATAATTCAAAAATGGCTGACAATCTCTTGATTTGTCATTTTGATAAGTTCTTATTTTCATCACCAGATTGAAAGAATCTTCTAGATGATATGTTTTTTTTATTGTTCAAGAAAATTTTGATAATCTACCTTTGTTAGATCGGCAACAACTTGCTTATAATTCTTTTTCGTTAACGATGCAACTAAATAACTTATTTGTGACAAAGTAAAAGACAACGAGTCTAGGTTCATAGTTCCATGAACACGGCCTCGAAAGCTTCAAATACTTTTGAAGCTTTCTTTGGTATACACGGTGCTTTTATCCACAAAGTCTTATTTATTGTTAACAGATAACTACACTTGAAATGGTCCAAGACCATCATCGAATCTATTAATTGTACTTTTTCCAACACTTAATATAATAGAATCATTTTTTTTTATTCTACACTTCACACAACAGACAACACATGCACCAAATAAAACATATGTAACAAACTACGCATGATCAAAACTATGAAACGATTTTTCTATGTAGTTTTGAGAAACACCAAATTCACTTTAAGCACTTTCTCCTGATCCAATTTGAATTTTTATTATTTTTTTTAACAAACGAAACTCGCAATTTTATACGATTTCACTCTAACGGTATCATTCCACAAACTGAATGGAAAAGTCACCATTGGTGGAAATTTTGACTTTAACGCCACCTATAATGCTAGTATAAAGTTAGTTTGAACAATATAGAGTTTATGACACATAAGACGACTTCTACCAATAATTAATTACCAATACTGTGGGAAATTTAAATAAATAGCTATAAATGAAAAATTATTCCTACTTTTTTTATTTTAATTTCGAAACATTTTTGCTGTCAATTGGGGTGTAAAAAATACAAAAATAAGTTCCATTGAGATTTATTCGAGAAGGAGCTACAATTTCAAATATAAAATTATTATTTTTTTTAAAGTCTGTAAAGTACTAACAAATAATCTTAGAGAAAAATGATAAACGTGAATGTTATGCATAATATTTCTTCAAAAATTATAATTGCTCAAACAAGAAAGAAACTTCAACGAAGTTTTATTAAAATCCAGCTATAGTTAATATAGGATCAAATAATTATAATAATAATAATAATAACAAACACCCATAGGATGAAACATGTAACAATAAAATATTTTCAACAACTATAAAAAACACTTATGTTTCTGTAGAGAAAAAACGCCATGAAAATTTAAAGATTCTATTACATTTATTATTATTAATTATTATTGCTTGGACTTTTTGATACTTAAATCTAATTAGAGAGCAAATTATGGTGTTGCATATTTATTGCATCTATCTATTATTTAATTTATTGAGAAGCGCAAATTATTGTCTCTAGATCGAAAATTGTTTGCAAATTTTTTTTGGAAAAAGTGAATTGTTTTTTAAATTAAGAATCATGCAATTTTAAAAAATACCAAAATAGTCATTGAAAAATCGGATACAAATACAAAAAACATCTAGACCATCCATAGAGATTTGAAAGATCAATGATAAAAATTGGATACATTGATTAATAGAGATTAATAAATTTTCTAAGTTGAGATAAATTTTTTAAAAAAAGAAAAATAAGAAAAACCACCTGGTTTTTAGCCAGTCTTGAAGTTTATAGAAGGAACTGGAAAATTAATTCTTCATCATTTATTTTTTTTTTCAAATAAATAAGGCAACTATGTGAAATTTTATATTCGAGTCTATTTGTACTTTGAAATTGTCGATGTTTTTCTATATTTACGACAATTATCAAATAGTCAGTTTTAATAATTATATAATTACGATAGTTAAAGTTTAAAGGAGAAATTCAAATAAATTTGAAAAATTCCAATTTTCGTTCACTTAATGAAACAATAAAATTACCACAATGATTTTGTACGCCTTTCAGATCTAAAACAGCATCATGTGCTGGTATTGAACAAACTTTATCGCCTGTATTTATACTCCATAATACAACGCTTTTAGCATTTTCTTGATGTGCAGCCACATATTCACGTGTATCTTCAACAAAACATGATTTTGATAATAACTTTTGCATACCACCACCTTGAAATGAATGTATTACATTACAATCAAAACCATCATTATCATTCCTATCTAATGTACATAATGTATGCCTGGAATATGATATCCTACTATTAGGTCTTGATGATACTAATAATTGTTTTGTATTTAATTGATATTTCATTGACACAAATGGACCTTCTAATGATAAAGAATGTCGTTTATAATCGGAACCATTTTGTTCAAACAACCATAATGAATTTAATTTACATGAAATAACACCACCTTCACAGGGTTGTTGTGTTGTATTTGGTATTGCAGCTATTGATACAACTGGTGACATATCACCTTCAATTGATAAATTTGCAATTGGACCAGATAATTGACGTACATCATAAATTAAAACCGATCCAGATTGAGTACCTACATATAAGACAGAATCATTTGTTTGGTCCCAACAACATGACCATAATGGCATTTGATGATTAAATTGGTGTGTAATTGTATTTGTATTATTATCAATAACTTTAAAATGTTTATCCATTGAAGCTGTTAATATCAAATTTGTAACAGGATGAAATGATATATCTCTAATTTGTGCTTGATGTACTGGTAAGAATGCTAATGGTTTATATGCTGAAATGTTCATTTTTTTCAAACCATACCCAGAAAATAAATTTGTTGGTGATCGCATTGATGCAACTAATAAATCTAAACGACAACTAGCATCAAACACTCTACTTTCGCCAAATTTACATATCGGAATCGATTTATCCATAAATAAACGTACACTCTGATTTATTTTTGTTGTAGTACCATTCCAATTTGTTTTATAATATTGATTTTTAAATTGTTCAATTTCACGTTTTAATAATTGTTCTCTACACGTGGATTTTGCTAATTCATTTTGAGCTTTATTTCGTTCCTGAGTAACAAAGTCCAATTGTTTTTTTATTAATTCAAGTTCAACTGTATCAACAGCTATTAATCGTTTAGCATAAATGTAACGTATATCACCTTTTCCAACACGTTTTTTACACGTTGGACATGTTTTTTTCGATTGTGAACTTAACCAACGATTCACACATTTATAACCAAATAAATGTCCACATTTTAATGCACATATACGATGTTCACCGGTTGTTGTCCAATTATCTAAGCATATTGGACACAATGCACCATCATCCTCATTATAATCACTGTCATTCAATGAACGTTTCTTAGATGGAGGACTAGCAGTAACTGTTGTTCCTGTTACACAATTATTGCAATTTTCATCATTATCACAATTTATTGGTGATGGATTAAGGCTGCTCGTTGTTGAAATTGTTGGTGATATTCGTTCAGAGTTTGTATCAATTTCTAAAATAATCTCATCTTGTACTTGTGAATTATCATAATTAACATCATTAGAATCAACATTTAGAGCAACTAAAGCTAATGGATGGACCGCTTCAGAAAAATTCTCTGATGGACCAGCTTCGAACGTATCTTGATTATTATCTAGATTATCCACATCCATTGCACTGTCATTTTCTACAAAAGATTCAACAATAGAACAAGATCCAACGATTTTATTCTAGAATAACATAAAAACAAAACAAAATTGAGTGAGACTGAATAAATAAAATTGTAACAAATAAGAATTTTATGGAAAATACCTGATGGATCTGTCTCGAAATTATCCATAATAAAATGAAATTTATCAATTTTTCCAAAATAAAAAATACTCCCTTTAACTTTAACCTTTTCTTACTGTCAAAATATACAGGACCGCCACAACTAAATCGTTATCAAAAAAAATCACTAGAAATGAACGAAATTTTGTTGCTAAATATTTTTGTTAATAATAAAATAAAAAATATAAGAACAAGAAGAATTTAATTAAAATCGTTATGTATTATTTATTATTAATTATTTTCTTTATTTGGGAAGCTACAAATTTTTGTTAAATAAATAAGTACGTCTTATTTATTTTTCCTTTGTTCATCGAGATTTGTATTTTTGCAAATTCATTTTATTAAAACAAAAAAATGAAATATTAAAAAAAAATTACAACTACGTATATTTTCATATATTGAAAGAAATGCAAACACTCCTCATTTATTTTATAATTCGTATATACATATCAAAAAAAAAGTCAATAGCTAAATTGATGGAACTGCGTTTTTCTCAATAAAACAAAAAAGAAACATATAGAAGAGAGTTAGAGAGAGAGAGAGAGAGAGAGAGAGAGAGAGTGTGTGTGTGTACAATAGTTGTTTAAATAAACAAAAATTACAAATTTCACTAACTAAACAATAGTTCTGTGGCTCGTTCTATATCCCAATTATATGATGACAATGCTACTCTAGCTTGATGTTCTTCAATACCCATATCAACTAGCCTTTTTATTTTATCATCACAATCTTTATTTATATGAGGCCCTAAGAATTTATTTATGATTATTTAAAAAAAAATTGTATTGCAAGAAAATTATTACCGCCTGCATAAACATTTGTCCAATGTTTAGCTGTAGTTTGAAACATTTCAGGATTTTCTTTATATTGTTTTGCAACAACAGCATCTTGAGGATCATCTGGTTCAGCAGCTGATAATAAAGCTTGAAGTGATAATAGAACCGTTCTTAAAGTCATTGCGGCAGCCCTACAAAAATAACATGATTATTATCAATAAAAACTTGTAATTAATCAACTAAACATACCATTGATCTTTTAAAATATCTAAACAAATCGCACCTGTTACTGAGGATATATTTGGATGCCATATTTTCGTTATAAATCTTACCTATAAGTTGATATTTCAGTTTATTTATAATTTATAAGAAATAATTGAAAATATTACCTTTGGTGGATTGAACGGGTATGTTTCAGGTACTTTAATTTCTAAAATGAATGTTCCACCCTCATAAGCAGTATCTGGTGGTCCACTAATTTCACCTTTTAGTTCTGTATAACTGTCATTGAGAAGTTCAACTTTGATGGCACATTTTGCTACCTAGATTCCAACAAAATAACAAAACTTTGTTTTTCAATTTATATTGACGTTGTCATATGATAACCCCGAAGAAGTTGACTAAATAGAATAACTGAATCTAGATAATCAATAACATCACCAACAGTATCTCTAGTTTAGCAAAAATAACAATATTCGAATTTTGAATTAATATGACAGACAATAATGGTAAGATTTAAACATTGTATTTATTAATTGTAATTTTTAAATTGATTTTAAACGATGACATGAACATAAAGATTTTTTTTGTTATAAAACTTCCTTACCTCCTCACTTTTGATAACCTCTTTAAATTCTCGTCTAATTCTTTGTGCTGCTATATTCGCCATTGTAACTTTTAATAGAATTATTTGGAAATTACGAGATCCTGATTATTGATGCATACGAATTAAAACAATGAATCGTTATTATTTAATGCGAAAATATATTAATAACGACGAATTAAAATACGTTTTTATCTGCCTCCGTTCTTCTTACACAAAATAATTTCGCACTGAAGTTAGCTAAATTATGAAATCGTCAAGGAAATGTCATTTGTTTCTGTCGTCATAATAGCCAACTGGAGGAATTGAAAATGTTGTTGGTTTTTTGAAAATTTTCGAGTTTTTCCATGATTTCTTAGTAATTTTTGGGAAAATTTCAAAAATTTCCATGAGCCAGATCTTCATTGGGGGCAAATACATTAGAAATCTCTAATAAATATTATTGATAATCGGGATATATTTCGTCATAATGTTTATCATTCTGAAGCGTCGTTTGTTGATAACATTGGACCTTTGTTGTGATTGGTTGGTTGATTTGCAGTTGTGATGCCCGTATCAGCTCAACAGTCAATACGTGCTAAAAGTTTATTGCGGGCTCATTTAGAAAAATCCAACCAACTTCTGCAGAGTAGAATGCCGAACATTAAAGTTTTCAGCGGTACATCACATCCGGATCTTGCCCAAAGGATTGTTGATCGTTTAGGTATTGATTTAGGAAAAGTTGTCACCAAGAAATTCAGCAACTTGGAAACATGGTAAGTAGTATTATTATTATTATACATAAGTTAATTTTATTGTTTTGATAAATTTAACGACTATAATCAATTTCACTTAGATTGTCAACTATTAAATTCACAAATAATTCAAATAAGAATTCCAATTATTATGAAATTTTATTGGATGTTGATTTTTTTAGTGTCGAAATCGGCGAATCAGTTCGTGGTGAAGATGTTTACATTGTCCAATCTGGCAGTGGAGAAGTTAATGATAATTTAATGGAATTATTGATTATGATAAATGCATGTAAAATTGCATCGGCGAGTCGCGTTACAGCTGTCATTCCATGTTTCCCTTATGCAAGACAAGATAAAAAAGATAAAGTAAGTTGCACATGTGAGATAACCTATAAATGAAGAACACGTGATTGTTGACCACCATCTATGTATATACCTAGTGGTCGATAAAATTGCACAGAAAAATCATTTCAATACATTCTACAATTCATATTTAGTATACAGTTGTTAACAATACTCAATTCAAATTGTTGGCAACATATTTTGTAAATTGTTATTCCAGTTATAGATATATCGATATTGTGTATGTACTAACTTTTATTTTTGAATCTACATACTTTATCGACAAAACAATTAAGTATTATTACAGAAGATTTGATAATTCTATATTTATTTAAAAATAAAGTTGTATAGTATAATAATATTTCAGTGATACAACAATTAAAGTTTCTATAACCTATGTTAGGTTATCAATTTGTAATATGTAGTTTTACGAATCCAAAAGATGACATATTTGTTTGAACTTCTACAAGTTCGTCTTTTTAATAATAGTAGAACATCTCAGCGAAATCACCCATTTAAAAATCTTGTTGTTTTTTGTAGAAATACAAAAATAATATAGAAAAAATTGAGTAGGGTGCATTTCTCTGGGATACTCCGAAATTGCTCATAAAAGTTAATTTTTCTTGAAAAAAAATTCACGTGAAGTTTGTTTTATTATTGAATAATCTTAGCGACAATACAAATTATGCGAAATTTCTTTTAGCCAACTGTTAAAAGTGATGTTGAACGCAATGTGGAAAAATGGAAATCTATCGAATGGAAATTCAGGGTAATTATTTATTTGAAAATAAATAGAAAATCATTATTATTGGGTTGCTTACTATTATTCGTCAAATAAAAGAATCAAATTATATCATTAAAAACCTCATTATTATATGGGAAACTAATGGAATGAGTAAATTATTTGCTTGATTATTTGTTATAATTGGACAAAAATCATTATATCACTATGGGTATACAAATTAAAAAAAAAAGACTAATATATGCCAACATTGTTGCGAATATATTGGATGAATTTTGTCTGCTTGTCAGCTGTAATTTTTTACAAACATGAATGTCAATAATTTAGAGATTATTTAGAAAATTAGACAATAATATTATTAATAATAGATGATAAGATTAAAAAACAAAAAAAATGTAATAAGTCAAAAGTCGTTCATATCAATGTTTATTGTTTATTCAAGAAAAGTTCAAGTGACGCAACTATAAAATTTCAACATTAATTTATCAAATTTTATGAAATATTTTAATTTGAAAAATAAATGCACGATAATGGGACAAATAACAACAAAAATTTACTAACATTTCGAAACTAATATTTTTGGGATTATTTTTATGTGATTCTGTATTGTTTTAGCATTTGCAGCATTTGTTATTGTTTGTCCCTATAAGGGCCAATTGATTATCTTATATTTACAACTCTTCTAATATAGGGAACAATTTGAATTATAGTAGAAATGGAATACAATTGCAATAATATTATAATTTTAGTTGTCCTCAACAATAAGATAAGGCTTTAAAAATTAGATGAACAATTATAAATAAGAAATGTTGCAGATGTTTATAATTTTTCTTTTTTTCTCCTGTAACAGAGTCGTGCACCGATTTCGGCAAAGTTAGTTGCTAATATGTTATCAGTAGCTGGTGCTGATCATATAATAACAATGGATTTACATGCGTCCCAAATTCAAGGTTTCTTTGATATACCTGTTGATAATTTATATGCAGAACCTGCTGTTTTGAAATGGATTAAAGAGAATATAGTTGAATGGCGTAATAGTATAATTGTATCGCCAGATGCTGGTGGTGCTAAACGTGTAACATCGATTGCTGATCGTTTGAATGTTGAATTTGCTTTAATCCATAAAGAACGTAAAAAAGCAAATGAAGTGGCATCAATGGTATTAGTCGGTGATGTTAAAGATCGTGTTGCTATATTAGTTGATGATATGGCTGATACATGTGGAACAATATGTCATGCTGCTGAAAAATTAACAGAAGCCGGTGCTACAAAAGTTTATGCAATTTTAACACATGGAATTTTCTCTGGACCAGCTATAACACGTATCAATAATGCATGTTTTGAAGCTGTTGTTGTCACAAATACAATACCACAAGATGGACATATGAAAGAGTGTTCGAAAATTCAGGTAAACTCGAAATTTTTTTTCAATTTTATTTATATTATTAATAAATTATTGATTTTTGTTTTCACAGTGCATAGATGTTTCTATGATGTTCGCAGAAGCTGTGAGAAGGACGCATAATGGTGAATCTGTATCTTATTTATTCTCCAATGTTCCATATTAAAAAACTCATCCAATTATATTTCTCATCATATTACAAATAATCAACTGGATTTTATTTCAAATTATAATTTTATTTTGTTTCGGCAATAATAGTTTTTATTTCATTTATTTGTTCTAAACGTAAATTCAAGTTTTTAAAATGTGGCTAATTTTTTCCAAAACATTCTAATCACATCACAGTCACATTTAAAAAAAATGATTCAGTTAGTGTTGATCATGTCTCTTCTTTTTATTGTTCTATTCAAAGAAATAAAAATTAAATTAGGGTAATAAATCTGTTAATTTGATTGAAATTTTATTATTTATTATAAAATGATCAATAATATTAATGTTTTGATTGTCCCTCTGGTAAAGGTACATCAAATACTACAGGCATATTTTTAGGTATATAATTAATATCACACGTTGATGCATTAATATATATAATTTTACCATCAGATGATACACCATAACCTTCATGTATGTGTCCAAATATATGATATTTCGGTTTGATACGTTGTTGTACAGTTGTTAATAATTCTACACAACCAGCTCGCACACCTGAACAAGCCAAATCACCATGACCCAATGGTGGTGTATGTGTTATCAAAATATCAACATCATTGGGAATTAAATTCCATTTATCCAAACACTCTTGGCCTCTTGGTACATTGAAAGCCCATCCACCAAATTCTGGCTGCCTTTAATTGATCAATTAAAAGTAAATTAAAATTTAGAAAATTGTTGAATTAAAACAAACCATGGTGAGCCGTAGATTTTGATTCCATGCAGTTCAATTCCAGAATCTTCTAAATATATACAATTTGTTAAATATTGACGTATATTTTGAGTATTAGCAGCATCACTTATATTATCTTTTGTTTCACCATAATTAGGTACTTCATCATCTTGTAAATTGTCTGTATGTCGTGTTGTTTTACGGAAACATTCCGAAAATTTCCCATCAAAACTCAATTCATGATTTCCACAAATTACAATTTTATGCTTATGCGGTAAAGTATCTGCAATTTTCATTTGAAATACTATTAGACAATTATAGTTAAAATATACCTAGCCAATTATTGAATTGTATAACTTCATCTTTTTGTCCACATTTCGTAAAATCACCGGCATGTATGAATACATCACCATCGGGTATGTCATATGTTATGTTACGTATTAATGAATGTGTATCACTCATACAAACGAAACGTAATTTATTTGAATCAGCCGGTTTTGTTGGTATTTTAACGTTAACTTTAACCATTCGTTGGGATTTTGAGATTTCTTTCCATGCCAGAGTTGGATTATTTGTTAAAGGATGTACTGTTATAATGGGATCACCCATTTTGACTAGAATTTTTCTATAAATTATAAAGACATTTATTTAAAAATTTGCATATTTGTGATGAAAATTCGGGGAAATTGTAATTTCCCGATGACTAAAATTGAGGTTAACTTTCACTTTTGCTTATTTGTGCTACCAACTTGAAAACACAAAATTATTTTGAATGATTTATTATAAAATTTCAAGATTTCAGTATTTTGCCTCTAACAATTTTAACTTCATCTACAGGCCTATCATTCTTATCAGTCTCAACTAAACCAATTCGTTTTACTACATTCATCCCTGCATAAACTCGTCCGAAAATTGCATGTTTACCATCCAACCATTGCGTAGGTGCTAAAGTTATGAAAAATTGTGAACCATTTGTATCTGGACCAGAATTAGCCATTGATAATATACCAGCACCACTGTGTTTCAATTCAGGATGTATTTCATCTTTGAATGTTTGTCCATAAATCGAGAGACCACCTTTTCCGGTACCGGTAGGATCACCTCCCTGTATCATAAAATCTCTTATAACCCGATGAAATATTGTATTATTGTAATAGCCACGACGGCTCAATTCGGCAAAGTTTCTACATGTTTGTGGAGCATGTTTCCAGTATAATTCAATTGTAAGTTCACCCATCCTAAAAAAAATTTGTTTACAATGAGCGGAGATGAAAAGCATCGAAAATATTACTTACGTTGTTTCGAAAACAACAAATGGAGGCTGCCACATTTTATCTGGGATACCAGACTGATTCATTCCTTGAATAGCTAACATTTTTCTATATAATTAATTATAAATAAAAGTATGGATAGAAATAAATTTTTGTGACTGTTCTCACAATATAGGTTAGGTCTACATTTAGTCAACAGCTTAAACAAAGAGACCACTCTAACAAACTTAAATACCAAAATAATATTTGCGAAAAACATTCGAAAGTTTTTGAAATTGTAGCCAATATTTTTCGATAATTGACGAATCAATCTTAAACAAAGCATAATTTTGATGAATTTGTTATTTAATTTTCCAAAAATCTAACTGGTGATGTATATTTGCTTGCCTATATCAGGACAGTATGTTAGATCTGTCAAATTTGACAAATGTAAATTTTTAAGTGATGTGAGTAATCTGATTCCTCGATATTTTAATTTTAGTCGATAATTATGGCCCAAATTCTTATTTAACTAGATCTCAATATAAAATAATGATAATACTATAAATTAATCGAGAAAATAGTTGATTAAAATGGACCATGTAGCTGTTGATGTGTCTGACCGTGAACTACTTGATCGTAAAAGACCGAAAAGTCTAAAAAGGGTATTTTCATTCAAATTTATTTTTGCCAAAACGAAAATTTGTTATTTTTCAGCAATGGAATCAGTTATCAAAATGCCAGCGCAGTTGTATATACACTGTAGCGATAGTTCTATGTTTGACAATTTTCTATTTAATAACAACAGAACCCGACAAAGAACAACAACAATTAAATCAGGGGGCCAATATTGCTGATATTAAAAATGATTTTTTAGATAATAGCATGATAAATAATAATAAAAATAATAATTATAATAATCAAAATAGTGAAGATCAAGTATTAGAAGAGCCAAATGGTGCTGATTTGATAGATACAGAGAAAAATCATGTATTATTGCCACCGAAAATTGAAAATAAATTCACAGGACCAACAACACTACGTCAAAAAGCTGTTGTCGATGCTTTTAAACATGCATGGAAAGGTTATAAGCAATTTGCATGGGGACATGATCATTTAAAGCCAATATCAGAAACGTACAATGATTGGTTTGGTTTAGGTTTAACAGTTGTTGATGCAATTGATACAATTTATATAATGGGCTTGAAAACTGAATATGAAGAAGCTAGAGATTGGATTGATAAACATTTACATTTTGATATTAATCGTGATGTTAATTTATTTGAAATTACAATAAGAGTTTTAGGTGGTTTATTAAGTATTTATCATTTAACACATGATAGTTTATTTTTGACAAAAGCGGTAATTATTCGTCACTCATATCAAAAATTTATTAATAATTATTTTTTAATTCTAGACTGATTTAGGTGATAGATTACTGCCATGTTTCAATTCAGATTCTGGTGTTCCTTTTTCTGATATTAATTTATTTACAAGAAAAGCTCATGCACCAAAATGGTCACCTGATAGTAGCACATCTGAAGTTACAACAATACAATTAGAATTTCGTGACTTAAGTCGTATAACTGGCAATCCCAAATATGAAGTGATCTATTTATAAATGAAAATTATAAAAATAAAATTAATTACAATTGAATTTTTAGGATGCTGTTTCAAAAGTTTCACAACATGTACATCAACTTGAAAAGAAAGATGGTTTAGTTCCTATTTTTATTAATGCGAATACAGGCCAATTTCGATCGTATTCGACTATAACTCTAGGGGCACGTGGTGATAGTTATTATGAATATTTGTTGAAACAGTGGATACAAACTGGAAAAACTATTGATTAGTACGTTTTTTTCGTTATGTGTATAATAATAATAATAATAATAATTTTTTCTCAAGTTTGAGGAATGATTATATGACTAGTGTAATGGGAATGGAGAAGCATTTATCTCGACGTACTGTACCAAATGGTTTCCTATTTTTAGGCGAATTATTAGTAGGTGGTAAAGATTTCAAGCCAAAAATGGATCATTTAACATGTTATTTACCTGGCACATTAGCATTAGGTGTACATAATGGTCTTCCAGACAGCCATATGAAATTAGCTGAAGAATTAATGATAACATGTTATCAAACATATGCACAACAGCCAACATTTTTAGCACCTGAAATAACATATTTCAACATACAAGGCGAAAATTCAAATGATATTTATGTAAAATCGAATGATGCACATAATTTATTGAGACCGGAATATATTGAAAGTTTATGGTATATGTATCAATTCAGTAATAATAAAACTTATCAAGATTGGGGTTGGCAAATATTTCAAGGTTTTGAAAATTATACAAAAGTTAAAAACGGTTATACATCAATTGGTAATGTACGGAATCCAACAAATGTACGTCCAAAAGATAAAATGGAATCGTTCTTTTTAAGTGAAACATTAAAATATTTATATTTGTTATTTAGTGATAATCCGAAATTATTAGATTTGGATCGATTTGTTATCAATTCAGAAGCACACCCATTACCAATTTATACATCGTGATCATTTATTTTAAATTAATTTAATTCTAGTCGATTTCGTGAAATTTGTTTTTCATTCTCTTTGAGATTTTTTTTTAACTATCTTCCATTGAAAAATCATGAAATTTTTAAAGAATTTTTACAATATTTACAAATTTATATTTTCACAGTACTTAACAATTTATATTAAAATCAATAATAATTGAAAACATTCCTGTATAATTGGGCTCTCTTCTTTTAAAATTTATAATAATTGTAACATTTTTATTTCTTATTTTTTGGATGTTATAAAATAGCTGTTCAATGTGATAGTGGCTAGATAATTATTGTAATAGAAGCTGGAATTCATGGGATTCTTTTCAATTGTTTTATTTTTGTAACACTTGTTAGATAAATTGTCCGTGCACTAGAAATTAATGATAATTTTAATTTTTGTTGATATAAATTAAAACTGAACTTTTAAAAAATATGTAAGTAGTTTTATTTAAAAAAAATACTCGACAAAATACTTGTTTCAATTGGCTATCAAATTTGCAAAAACTAAGTTATTATTATTTTAGTAATTGCACAATTTTGGCAAAATTCTAGAAATTCACACATAAAAATTTAGAGAGTCAAAAATATTTACACAAATATTGAAATAATTATAAAATACATATCACATAATTGAACATTTACAGCACTCATTTGTGTAATACAAACAATTAACAATACAGTCATCATAATCTTCTTCAGTATCATTATCTAAGTCATAATGATCCTTTTTCAATTCTCCATTGATTAGATTTTTATTATTCATATTTTTATCATCATATTTTGGATCACTTAACGGTAATGTTTTTTCAGCATCGGAAGATCGACGTTTCTCCGAATCGGGATTATTATTTAATGGTGATGAAAGATCCGGTTGATCTTCATCAGCATCATCATTTATGATTTTATCTTTTTGTGATGGTTCAATTAGGACAGAAGCTTGAATTATACCATCTTTTGATGTTGTTGGTGTTGGTGACGAGCGACCATTATCTTTTTGGGTTGTAAAATCGAAAACGTTTTCATTTGTAAATGCTGTTGGCGAATCACCGGACATAATCGATCTGGAATCACAATCATACCAAATATCAGACTTAATACTATTTAATGAAATTACATCCATTTTGTGGGAAAACTAAACTATGACTAAATAAAATTGTTATGTATAATTTTCAAAATGATTAGATTAAGGAAAATTGTTTTGCATTTTATCACTCACAAGATGTTCAACTGAATGAGGTAAAGAAATATTATGAATTCAATCAGTAATGTTGATATGAGATTAATCATTGCTTTGATTTTTTCTTATAAAATCACAATAAATAAACAATAATATTAACGATAACAAACGCTGACTGGCCCCATTGACAAACTACTATAAATACGTCTCTCCTCATTATACAATTAAACCTTTTTAAAAGCATCAATACGAAGATTAGATTTTATTAAAATAAATCATCAAATCATGAATCAGATGAATTTATTATGCACCTACCGAAAATGTGGAAGAAAAAAGAATCTATCTGGATTTTGACGCAGTCTCCATTTTTTACAATTAGATGGCATATTTGCAAAAATTACAAAGAATAAACTTACTTTTGCTGGGAAATTTTCTGTTTTCTGTTTAAAAGTTTTAAAACATTTTATTCGCACGAAGTTGTTAATTTAATTTGTTGATGGAAAAATGGACGACAAATACGTCAACATTTTTTCAAAATAAAGAGATAATATTGAACAATTCCGGTTTATTTTTTGTCTATATGCAAAAACAATGATCTATTGTAAAATTGTTTATTTTTACTGTCATAGTTATTCCATGAGTAATTTGGGAAATTATCTGAATTATAATTTTCAAATATAATCAATATAAAGAAGCGACATACGTTTATAATATTTAGTACTTTCTATTAAAAATAAATCATTCTGTGATTAATACCGAGTGGTTGTGCAATTTACTTCGCAGAAAAACCATCAAGTTACGACAGATGTTCGTCTTTATCTAAAAAAAAAATTAATTGATAAAAAAGATTATGAATTTTGCAATTCATGCAAATTTATAATTAAATAATGGGAAAAAAATGTTTATATTTTTGTTTTTGAATTAGAAGGAAGATACGTTTAGACTACTTTAGACATAAACAATAGAAATATGAAAGCAATCTATTCTATAACAAGATAGTTATTGTGAAATTCTCGAAAAATTACGTTGGAAAAAACTTACAACTTGTACAAATTTCTAAACACGTCTGTTTCTTTGACAATGACACTAATGAAGAATTTTCAAAACAATGATAGTTATTAAAATTCAACTAAAGAAAATCAAAAATAAGTCAATATTACCGCTCCTGAAAGAATTGTGGAGCAACTTTATAGAATTTATTCACAATTTTTGTATTTGCCTATATCTTGCTTTGATTTTTTATTTTATTTGCTCTAATTCTAGCAAATATAGTAAATAAAAATTAACTTGCCTGACAAAACAACACTGCAATAGATCAAAAAATTTAGTAAAACAATTAAAGCAAAAGTTTTAAATATTCACGAAGTTTATTGAAGTAGAACTTTTATAGCGCGACTAATGAATAGTGAATGACCTTAACGGAATTCAAGATGAAACATTATTTACTCCCGTTGCTGACGAACACGATACTTTTTCACTAGCCATCATTTTTGTTTTCTGCCATTACTAAAGAATGCAATACTTTTTCGCTTTTTGATATCACAATCACAATTAACTTTATGTGAATGAATGAATGAATAAATATATTTCTCAGCAATGGCATAAACAAAGAAAAATGATGGTTAGCGAAAAAGCCTTCCGCATATACTATGTACAAGTATTAACTTGATTACAGAAGCTAACATCTATGAATAATGGACGCTTTTCGATAATTCTTGTAATAATTGTGATGACCCGTTATTATTACCATAAGTATAATTATATTTACCACTAATCGACAAATTAGCAAATTTTCTTATCAGCAGAATAAGGATGTGAAATGATAGAAACTTTAGAGAGAAAATAATCAAATTTGAGAAAAAATGTTACTAATTGTACATTGTAAACTGTAAAAATAAAAAATGTTATTAGCTTGTTGTGAATTAAGCAGAAAATAGACAAAGAAATTGGACACTTGTTGATGTCAACAATTTACAGTTCTTCGTAAGAAAAAAATGTAAAAATAAAATAAGAAAATTTCAAGAATTGTTAAGCAAAAATCAACAATGTATATTTGGTACAAAATTGACTAATTTTTAACAAACAAATAAAAATTAAAATTTGAGGTTATGTCGATCATTAAAAACAAAATAAGAATAAATTCGATCCAAAAACTGAGAAAATAATCTCAAAATCATAAGAAAATTTTAACGGTATTCAACCAATTTTGAAATTAAATATTTGGCAACATCCAGTCTAGTTCGATCAATTATTTGTTCTAATTAATTTTACATTATTAATTATGTCAAGAATGTATTAAACATTAGAATTAACATAATTATTCAATTGATAAGATTCTTTTTAATTGAAATCTAATATTTACCTTGTATCAGTATCGTCTTTGTGCGACACGTAATATTTATTCTTCTTGTTCTTATGTGATTTTTTTGGTATCCACAAGACCCGAAGGCCACGGTGTTTCTTATGTTTTCCAGCCACTTTTATTGAATATAAATAAATTTGCTTCAAATCAATTATATTGTAGATAAAAAGAAATTAGTTATCACTTGATTGATGGCTGCACCAATGTTCAATCTCTCAATATAAAATGACGTCAATGTTATTTAAGAGTTTATTGTAGTAAATGAAATAGGAGGAGAGAATGTTAAATTATACACGATTATTGTGCATAACAGAGAGGGGACGTGAAAGACTTTTAAAATGAAACCATAAAAAATAAAAAGAAAACTGAATATTATTACGAGAGTGAAGAAGAATAAAGGATTGTCCAGAAGGTTCATGGAACGGATTTTTACCTGGAATAACTGTACAAAAAAAAAGGTTGTTGCCGTAACAGAGGCGTATTCATTCAATTTAAAAATTATATTTTTGTATTAGGTATCGTAGAAAAGACAACTATCCGAAATAAAATCAATACGATTATATTTGGATTTGGTACATTCTTCACGCAATTGGTTCTAATTACTACCTACCAATTAAATTTGGCCAATGAAAGATGATAGAGAAATTAAATAAAATTTGAGATAATAATTGAGGAATTGAGGGTATCTATTATTCAATAGAAATCAATACGGAAATTTTAAACATAAAATAAAAATCGAGTTAAATTTCTAATAATTTAATTAAAAAATTATTATTTCGTTTCAGATTTTGTAACAAACTCGAAAATATCTTTAGCTACGATATTTGGTGCTTCAAAAGTACTAAAATGTCCAGCATCATATTCATTGACTTGTATAACTTTTGGATATGTCTCCTTAATAAAATTAAGAGGTTGATAACCGAGCTCATGTTCAAACACTGCACAAGCTGTTGGTACTTTCACTTCAAATCTATTACAAATTCATAAATTATTAAAAATATTAGAAAAAAATCATAATCTTAATATGCAATTAACTTACGACTCGGAGAAAATGCTTTGTTTTTTATTTATTGATTCAGAGTACAATCTCATTGATGATGTTATAGAATTCGTTACCCAATAGATCATTATATTGTCTAATAGTTTTGTAAAATCAAATTTTTCAGTTAAACCACCATCAAATCGTTTAATCCAATCTCGATTTGTCCATGTTATGAATTTTTCTAAAATATAAGCCGCTAATCCAGCTGGAGAATCATTTAAGGCGACACCTTCAATTTCGACAAAATTTCAACATTCATTAATTATAATCAATTTATCAAAATACAATTACCAATTGTATCAGGTTTTGTTGCTTGTAAATGCAAATAACCAAATTCTTCCAACATAAATGAGAATAAGTTTGATAATGGATAGAGACGGTGCTCATGTTTTTTATCAACAACGAGACTTGGCCAAAAACTACCAAATAATAATTTTAAAGTAGCTAAAGGTCCATTTGATGCACAACTAGCTAAATGGATGCCTTTAACTCGATCGGGATAATATACACCTAAACGTGTTGCAATAAGTGAACCCCAATCACCACCTTGTACATAAAATTGATCGAAACCTAATTTTTTGGTCATGAGTTGCTTAAAAATTACAGTTATTTCAGATACACCTAATCCAGGTTTATGTGGAGCTTCTGAAAAACCATAACCAGGTAATGATGGTATTATTAATTCAAATACAAATTTTTGTTCAGTTTTTGGTGTGGTTAATATTGGTATAATTTCATAAAATTCACGAACTGATCCAGGCCAGCCATGTAATAATAATAATGGTATTGTTTTAATACCATTTGGTACTTTTGATGGTTTCACATGGATATAATGAATTTTAAGACCTTGTATTTGAACTTGATATTGTGGATATTGATTTAAAAATTGTTCACGTTCACGCCAATTATATTTAATTTGCCAAAATTTCAAAATATCTTTCAAAAGGTTTGTATTTAGACCGTATTGATGTTGGACACCTTCTAAAGGTGGTACTAGAGATTTTGTTCGTTCAAGTCGCAATTTTAGGTCGTCCAGTACCTTGAAAATTAAGAAATTATATTTTGGGATATTAAATTGGAAAACTTACTTTATTGGGAATATTGATTTTGAATGGATGGATTTTGGAGTCTTCTTGTTGAGGTTCTCCTAGACCCCACCAAATGCCCTCATCAGGTACTATAATTGGTTGTTTTTTACTAATTTTATAAACTACATTGCCTATAGCAATAGCTAATATTAGAATTAAATATTTTAATATACTATTCATTGCGTTATGTTATTCACTATAAAATTTCATTACTAAATTTTTTGTGTCACTATTGCCCACTTCTCGTTCAAAAACAAGGTCAAATCAACTCATTCGAAATAATCACAGTTCAATTATTTGTGTTTAGGTACTCTTTAGTTGCGTAATACTTGTGAGATAAAAAATTCAAGTAACGAACAAAGTAATACCTAATCGAGTTATTTTTTTATTACTGTTGGCATCAGTAAGACTAAATTTGACGTGTCATCGTTTATGGTATCAAAATGTGCCCATCGTGGAAATGTTTGGTAATTTTTGGTCTATTATTTTTTTTAATTTGGAAAAAAATCAAGAAAATCTTCACACCACCATCAATTCCAAAAATTGAAGAAACCTGGTGGGGTCGAAGTGATCCATGGAATGAGGACACATCAATTCGTCCCTTCCAAATTGCTTATCCTGAAGAGGTTGGTATTTCATTTAATTTTTTTCCTCATAAATTGCTTCAATTTTGAATGTTTTATTTTTAGGATTTGAAAGATTTGAAATATCGTCTCGACAATACAAGACCCTTTGTACCACCATTAGAGGGTATACAACAACAATACGGCATGAATACAAAACTTTTACAAGAAATTATCAATTTTTGGCGTACAGAATATAATTGGCGTGAACGTGAAAAATATTTGAATAAATATCCACAATTTTTAACAAATATACAAGGATTAGATATCCATTATATTCATGTAAAACCAGAAAATATTGATAATGATTGTAAAATTCTACCATTAATTCTTCTACATGGTTGGCCTGGATCAGTTCGTGAATTTTATGAAATAATACCGTTATTAACAAAACCAGATCCAGATCGTAAAATTGCTTTCGAAGTTATTGTACCATCAATACCGGGCTATGGTTTTTCACAATCGGCTGTACGTCCAGGTCTTGGAGCAGCTGGAATGGCTGTAGTTTTCAAAAATCTAATGATACGTATCGGTTTCGATAAGTTTTATATCCAAGGTGGTGATTTTGGTGCTATTATTTTCCAACACATGTCCGTACTGTACCCAGAAAATGTGTTGGGCTTCCATTCGAATATGATCTGGATTCAAACACCTTTATCTACTGTTAAAATGTTAATTGGGAAATTCTGGCCCACTTTATTCACACAAAAAGACCATCTAGATCGAATTTATCCGATACTAGAGCATTTTTTCTGGAGAGTCAAAGAGACTGGTTATCTTCATTTACAAGCAACTAAACCTGATACTATTGGTGTTGCAATGAAAGATTCTCCAGCTGGATTAGCTGCTTATATTTTAGAAAAATTCGTAACAGGAACAAATTTCACAGCTCAAAATCGGGAAGATGGTGGTTTGAAAGACGTATGGAAATATGAGGACTTAATTGATAATATTATGTTTTATTGGATAACTGGATCTATGCCTACAGCTTTCCGATTGTATTCGGAAACATTCAATCGGAAACATTACAATTTAGGAATTATGAGAATACCAATTCAAATACCAACAGCTTATGCACGTTTCCGTTACGATTTCTATGCTGCTGATGGTTTTTTGAAAGAACTTTATCCAAATTTGTTACATTTAGCTGATTATGAAGGTGGCCATTTTGCTGCCTTTCAATTACCGGAAGTTTTAGCTAAAGATATTTTTATTGCTGTTGAAAAATTTGAAAGATATCATGCCTCAAATTTTGCATAAAATTATATTATGATAAATAAATTTTCACGTCATTTATCATGTTTTTATTTGTAAATATGCTTCGTAATCGTGATTTATTTAATCTTATCAATAAAAACGGGCAATCATTTTATCTTAAACCTTACTATTTTTTAAGTGCAATAACCCAAGGAGATTAGAATTCTATTTTCTTTGACGATAACCGGTTGCTTTATTGTTACATAACCCATATCAATTTAAAACGTTTTAAAATTATTAAAATGGGTGTTTTTTTATTTATATTTTTAATATTTATTTTGATAGCTCTTGTGAACTTTTTATCGAAATGGTGGTTGAAAATGAAAGAAATTCCCCCTTTACCAAAACTGGAAAATACCTGGTGGACTGATAAAGATCCGTCTCAAGAAGATGACACAATACAACCATTCAAAATTCATTATCCAGATGGGGTAAATTCTTTATAACGTAATTACAATTTAAATTGATTCCTTGTCCAATTTTAGGCTCTAAAAGATCTGGAAACACGTTTAGCTAACGCTAAACCATTGACCCATCCTTTGGAAAATATCAAACATCAATATGGTATAAATACAAAGTTATTGCATGAAATGATTGAATTTTGGCGTACAAAATACAATTGGAGAGAACGTGAGAAATTCTTGAATCAATTTCGACAATACACAATTAATATTCAAGGATTACATATACATTATCTCCATGTTAAATCTGTTGGGACTCCCGATTTAAAAGTAGTACCAATTCTTCTCTTACATGGTTGGCCTGGTTCAGTACGTGAATTTTACGAATTAATACCGATTTTAACAACACCACAGCCGGGACGCAAATTTGTTTTTGAAGTAATCGCACCATCATTACCAGGCTATGGATTTTCGGAAGGTGCCACAAAACCCGGTTTAGGTGCCGTACAGATGGCTGTAATTTTCAAGAATTTCATGGAAAAACTGGGATTTGAAAAATATTATATTCAAGGTGGTGATTGGGGTGCTGTAATTGTTCAACATATGGCGACTTTATATCCGGAGAAAATTTTGGGCGTACACTCAAATATGTGTTTTGTTTCGAGTTTTCTAGTAACTCTCAAAACGTTTCTATTCAGCATCAAGCCGTCATGGTTTCTTGAAGAGAAGTTCGTTAATAAAATGTACCCATTAAAAGAATATTATGCTCGACGTCTTCTTGAAACGGGTTATATACATTTACAAGCAACAAAACCAGACACAATTGGTTCAATTTCCCAATAAAAATTCTCAATAAAATAAATGATTGATTTTATAAAATTTTCTAGGAGTTGGTTTGAATGATTCTCCAGTCGGTTTAGCTGCTTATATTTTAGAAAAATTCATAACATGGACAAATCCTGATTATAAAAATCGTTTTGATGGTGGTTTAAATGAAAAATATTCCTATACAAATTTATTAGATAACGTTATGATTTATTGGATGACAAATTCCATAACAACATCAATGCGACTATATGCAGAAACTTTTAGTAAAGAACAAAAACAACTGCGAATCGATAAGTTTGTTTTTCTTATGTAGTAATTATTATTTTTTTTATAATTATATTTACAGAATTCCTGTAAATGTTCCTGCAGCTTGTGCTCGATTCTCTTACGATCTTGCTTATACTCCTACTTGTTTCTTAGAAGAGAAATACAATAAATTATTGTATGAGTCCGATTATGAAGGTGGGCATTTTGCAGCTTTTGAATGTCCTGAACTTTTTGCGAACGATATCTATGAAGCTGTAGCAAGATTCGAAAGATATTACATGTATGGATACTAGAAATTTATTGTGTTTATTGGTTTGAGAACTAGTGAATAAAATTTTTCTTTTGGTCAAAAATTTATATTTTGGACAACTTGCAGTAATTTTTTTGTCTCTCACCTTTATCTTATCTAATAGCTACAATAATAGATCTCAAGTACCCAGTACTTTTTAAGACCACGTATTTTTGGTAATTATTCGACTATTTTCACTGGCAAAATCGCACCTAGATTTTTTTAATGTAAAGAAAAAATAGAAACCTTAATTAAAGCTTGAATGAGTCTTTCTATTAGTGGATATTTTGGATAAATATCGGTCCTCAGTTATGATCTCGAACGTCATGTATTAGATTATTATTGCCATTCACAACATTTTTCACAAAACAATGTTTCGGAGAAAATTGAGGATTTAACCACATAGGTATTTATTGACGTTAAAGAAAAAAAATTTGTTAAAATAAAACTTTGATAGTATAATAAAATCACTAATTGCTAATTTTTTTAAATTCGATCATTTTTGTAATACCCTCATAAATATCATTCGCCAAAACATCTGGTACTTCAAATGCAGCAAAATGCCCACCATCAAGATCCGATAGATGAACCAAATTTTTATATTTTTCACTTAAAATACTTGCACTTTGATAGACTAATTCATGAGAAAATCTAGCACAAGCACTTGGTACAGTTAAAGGATTCCTAAAATTAATTAATAATAAATAGTTTAATTGAAAAATCAATTATAATAGTTCAATTACCGATCAACACCTAAGGAGAATTGAGCTTTGTTGAAAGTTTCCGAATATAGTCTCATTGATGTTGTTATTGAATTTGTCACCCAATAAATCATGACATTGTCCAAAAGTTTCGTATAAGTGAATTTTTCTGTTAATTTACCGTCTAAATAATTCTTCCAATCAGGATTAGTCCATGTGATGAATTTTTCTAAAATATAAGCCGCTAATCCAACAGGAGAATCATTCAAGCCAACACCTACAGTATCAGGTTTAGTTGCTTGTAAATGAAGATAACCAGTCTCCATTAACAAAGTTGAATATTTCTCTGATAATGGATACATCAAATGCTCATGTTCCTTATCAATAATCAAGCTAGGTATGTAACTTCCAATAAATGATTTCAAATTTGATAAAGGTGTATTGACAAAGCAAAGATTGGAATGTACGCCAATTACTCGATCTGGATACAAAACGGACATATGTTGGACAATTATAGCACCCCAATCACCACCTTGAATATAATATTTATCAAAGCCTAACCGTTTCATGAAATTTTTGAAAACTACAGCCATTTCAATAGCACCCAAACCAGGTTTGGTAGCAGCTTCAGAGAAACCATAACCGGGTAACGATGGTGCAATTACTTCAAATACAAATTCACGTCTTTTTTGTGGTGTTGTTAATAATGGAATAATTTCATAGAATTCACGAACTGTACCAGGCCAACCGTGAAGTAGTAATAATGGTAAAACTTTCAAATTTCCTGGATTTTTTGGTTTTATATGGAGATAATGTAATTGCAGACCTTGTACGCTGACTTTATATTGAGGGAATTGGTTCAGGAATTTTTCACGTTGGTTCCAATCGTATTTTGTTAGCCAATAATCAACGATTTTGTTTAAGAGATTTGTATTAAGACCGTATTGTTGTTGAACGCCTTCTAATGGAGGGACAAAACTCCGTGCTTGTTGTAGACGTAATTTCAAATCTTTGAGAACCTAAAAATAGAATTAATATAATGAACGAAACGTTCAAGGTTGTACACTTTAGCCCAAGGTCTGTTTGTAGTTAATTATCTCCAAAAATATTTGAAATTCTTGTAACTTACCTCTTGAGAAACGCTGATTTTGAATGGTTTAATTGATGTATCTTCTTTGAATGGATCTCCAGGGCCCCACCAAACATCTTCTAAGTGAGGTAAAGGTGGTATTTGTAAAATTTGATGGATTGTATAGCCGAATAAAACGGCAGAAATTAAAAATATTAATTTAACAATGAGACCCATCTTAGTTCGTTTACAAAATAAAACCGGTATCTGTTGCTAGTCGACCAAATCGCTTGATTGAATTATTAATATCCCCACCTTTAAATAGATAAGAAAGAAATGATAAAGTAAACTTTAAATAACAAGGGCAATAAGGCATCAATATGTACAATGATAATATTATCCTTCCTGTAATTAATTAAAAAGCGACTATCAGCTTACTTTAATAATAATAATAATAATAATAATAATAATAATAATAAAGAATTCTTACTCTTTATCTGCTATAAACCAAAAAGTATAATTTACCGCATGAAATATGGAAGTCTATTATTCTCTAAGTCATCTCAATTAATAAACAATTGTATAAAGGGGCCCATATAATACACACATACTTGTAGAATAACAAGTACTATTAAGAATGTGTGATTTATTTCAAAGTTCTTTCACTGCCAAATTCTCGCTTGGCAGAGATAATAATCCCATCTCGAATTAGATAAACAATTAGTACAATGGACTAAATATCATAGATAAATATATTCCATTACAAGATTATTTTCGTGGCATTAGGCGGGTGGTAGTTGAAAATTGCCACATAACTATCCTTCTTTCCTAGATATACAATATACAAGTGTATTTCTACCATAAAAAATATGTTTTCATAGTGACTTGCATGTTTCGTTGACAATTGTTATTCAAGTTCTAAAAACATAAAAAATAGGGATCATAGATCAGATATATAATTTGTTTACAACTTCTAAAGTTAATGAGAAAAAACTGATATTTAATCATTATTTTCTTGTTAATTGTTTCAATTAATTATTGCAAAATCATAATTATAAATTTGAACTTTTCAATATTCAACGGAGTAAATTTCTAGCTCTTCACGAATAGTGTAGTATGAAAATCCCTAACTATGCCTAACTATATTTTATTCTATTAAAGATGAAGCACACAATTCACGAGAATGATAATAGAACCAGCGCTTGATCGAAATAGACAATAAATCAATTATTATTATTAAACAAGAGAAATTTTCGTTTCACATTCTTTTTTCATATTCAAACTGTTTTTTGATGTTTTAATAGATTCAACATCTCGCGCCCACCTCTACTTTGAGTTGGTGACTCTAATTTTTCGATTTTGACATTCCAAACATTTGATTAACGGTTTTTAATTTATTTATTGAGATTTTATAACATTTATCTAAATAATGGCTTTAAATAAGGTAGATGAGCTTGCCAGTGTTTTAGAAAGTACTCGTGTAAGTCCAAATGGCATTAGTTTCGCATCAAAATCATTGAAACTTGATACAGCTGAAGATGGTGAGGTTATGTTACAATCATACCGGCTTTTTACTAAATTGTGAATTTCAGCGAAACAAATCGTTGATGAAATTGATAAATGTAAAGATTTACAATATTTGAATCTTGAAGGCAATACATTGGGTGTTGATGCATGTAAAGGAATTGGAAAATCATTAGAAAAACATCCAGAATTTAAAAGAGCATTATGGAAAGATATGTTTACAGGTCGTATGAAAACCGAAATACCACAAGCTTTGGTTTGTTACTGAATTTGAATTTTAAATTCATATTATTATTTATTTGTGAAATATATTTGCAGGAATATCTTGGAAATGGATTGGTGGCGGCTGGTGCAAAATTGACTGAATTAGATATGAGTGATAATGCTTTCGGTCCAGTTGGTGTAGAAGGCCTAGCGTCACTATTAAAAAGTTCATCTTGTTATGCTTTAGAAGAATTACGATTGAATAATAATGGATTAGGAATAACTGGTGGTAAATTATTGGCTAATGCATTGACTGATTGTTATAATAGTAGTAAGAAAATAGGAAAGCCTTTAGCATTGAAAGTTTTCATAGCTGGTCGTAATCGATTAGAAAATGATGGAGCTATTGCTTTATCATCAGTTTTTGAAATGATTGGCACATTGGAAGAGGTTGCTATGCCCCAAAATGGTATTTATTATCCTGGAATATCAGCATTATTTGATGCACTTACACATAATAAAAATTTACAAATAATAAATCTTAATGATAATACAATCGGTAGTAGAGGAGCTAAAGCTATAGCTAAAGCTTTGCCAAATTTACAAAACTTACAATCAATTAATTTCGGCGATTGTTTATTGAAAACTAAAGGCGCATTATTATTAGCTGAAGCATTAAAAAATAATCATATAAATCTAGAAGAATTGATCTTGGGGCATAATGAAATTCGCATAACAGGTGGTTTAGAAATAGTAAAAGCAATGATAAATAAAAGTAAATTGAAAATATTGAATTTAAATGGTAATCAGTTTGGAACAGATGGTGTAACAAGTTTGAAAGATAATTTAAAAGAAATAGGTAGTAATTTCTCTAGTTTAATTTTGATTAAATTAATATTATGCCATAATTATTTTGAAGGAAAATTAAATGTGCTAGATTCAGTAAGTGATAACGAATCCGAAGATAGTGAAGATGAGAATAAAGAAGAAGAGAATAGTGAAGATGATAATGAAGAAGAAGAGGAAGTAAATGACGATGAGAGTAGTGGGAATGAAGATGAAAAAACTGAAGAGAAACCAAATCATGAAGAAATTTTTCCAAAACAGACCAATATTGAAGAATTTCTATTAAGGCCAACAGAAGATAACTTTATTGGATTAGGAGAATCACGCAATCTTATAATTTTGAATAAGGCTAAAGTACATTTTAAAAATTACGAAATTTATCATTAATTTGATTAAAATACACAAAATTTTCAGGATGATGAAATACGATTAGAAACTTATCTTCCAATATTGATGAAAGTGTCACAATTATGTGAAAGTTCAAATATAAAAGTCGCCCAAATAGCACTCGATTGCACTGAATTACTTTTCAATGAATTATTCAAATGGGCAAATTCACGAAATTATTGTTCACTGACTGGTAATGCTCTTTTGGAATATACAGGATTAATTAAAGTAAATGTAAATTTTCATCTTCTTTGTAATATAATATTAATTATAAACTTATTTTAGAGTGAAGATAAAAAACTTAACTTATCTTGGAATAAAGATGCGTGTATTAGAGCCTTGGAGAAAATGTCAACAAAACCATTTGTTAATGAAGATACTCGAAATTTATTGAATTTCTTTATAACGAAACATATTAAATCAACTTAAATGTACAATTGTTAATTTTTATTACAAATTAAATCAAACTTTACTTTTATAATTTATAGTATTTATTTTCTTTTAATTATTTCAGCAAAATTTTAAATATGTAGTCTGAAAGTTGTATTTAATAAGAGTTGAAACTGAAATTTTAAAATTTCAAAAATATTCTTTAGCTTTATTTGAAATGAAATGGCTGCGTATAGTTTTATGTAGAAAAAGAATACATACTTTTGAATATGAAAGCATCCTGAAGTGTTGGTCTGGTAGAAACAAGATTTGTAAAAACAGAAAAACTGAATTTTATTTAATTATTATAAATCTTTCTTGGTTTTCATTACAATTTAAATAAAAAAATTTTATCCCCAATAGAATTTCTTACCTTCTTTTTTACATTTGAGCATTAGGCACAATAATAGCTTGTGAGTCTTTTATTAAATTATCACAGGTACTTTTGGTTCTGATCTTTCATAAATAAACTTGAAGAAAATTCGAGATTACAGATCGGCAAATTGGACATGGTGGTCTTCTATATCGTCGTAACAATTCATCCATACATTTATTACACAGACATAAATGTTTACAATTCAATAATAAAATTGATCTTGTTTCTTCTTGACAAATAACACATAGTGTATCTAGTGGCTTTATCGGATCCACTGGTGCAATATTCGGATTTCTTATAGATATTAATGGTATAAATCGTAAATTTCTCAAAATTAATTTAAGATTTCTCATAATAGGTCCAATGATTGTATTAATAAATTTTCGTTTAGCTACGAAAATATATCGTCTTATATGTAAATAAAAAATAAAACTAGTGTCATACGCATAATGGAATATTACAGTATAGAATTGTACAAGAACATAAACCAAACACCAACCGGTTAATAAACCTAAAATTGTTTCAATTGAAATATCAGTCAAAAAACTGTAGAAATCATAAATTGATTCGGTTAAATTGGGACGATTATTCGAAATTGATTTACAAAATATTTCCCATAATTCTTTTGCATATTTAACAGCATCTATAAACGTATTTATGAGAGATTTTGGTAAAAATGTAAGAATAAACCAAAAACCTTCTCCAAACATAATTAAAATTGTTTTGATCAAAATACAAACATTTTTAACAAGTAAAAAAATTACAGTAAGACTATTTATAATTAAATCCAATATTGATAAAATGAAATTGAAAAATGTACCAATTATTATTAGAATATTATTGAATTCATAAACCACATATTCGACTGCATTGAAAATATTATATAAAATTCCAGTAGTTTTCTGATGTACATCTTGAAGAAATATAAGGAAATCTTCTGAAATTATACTCAAACCGACTAAAATATTGCCAATAATGAACAGTAAGCTTGATAAAACGATATTGAACGTTGTCACTATAAATTGTCCAGTTTTAAAGCTCAGATAAAACCCATAGTAAATTACAGTTTTTAAATTTGAGATTATTATTGTCAACATTTTTATTTATATTAAAAAACATCCATTATTCTCATAAAATTTTTATAAACTCTGATAAGAATACAAAAATAACCGTAAAATTTTTGAGGTTATAAATTTAAATTGACATAACTCTTTTAGAGAGTTGTCATTTTTATTGTTGGTACTTGTGCTTGTATAACTTTAAAATAGCGCATTTCTCAAATTAATTTATTTTCAATAATCAAAGATATTAAATTCACAAATTTTATTAAATTTCAGTCAATTATGAGGAATGAATAGTTGTAAAAATCCATTAATTTTTGTAAACTTCCATGAAAGTCTTTCCATCAGGTAATTGTAACCAATTGTCCTTTGAATATTCGGTATTTTTTTGTTCGACAATATGAAAAGTGTAAGCGTGCCTTGATTTTTCCGATTTGTTTGCTTCACTGTAATGTACAACTTGACCATGAATTAAAATACAAGTACCTAAAATGAGTGTATTCGTGATTATTGGAGTTTTTTCTCAATAACAGTTTACCTTTTTTTACAGGTACAGGCGTGAAAGTGCTTTTTTGATAAATTGGAGCTGGTCCTGTATAAATTAATAATTCGTCTGATTTTAGATCTGGATTACGGATATATCGTCTGTGGACGCCGCTCTTATGAGATCCTTTAGCAAACCATAAACAACCATTTTCAATAGTTGCATCTTCTAAAGCTATCCAGAATCCTATCAGATTTGTTGGTTCCGTATAGAGATAAGAAGCATCTTGATGGACAATAACTGTGATTAATATTAGTTAATTTTCTAAAACTTTCAATAATTTGAATTGTATACCTTCACTTCCAGTACCAGGATTTTTGAAAATATACATACTTTGAACTATGACTGGTTCTTCAAATCCTAATTGAAAACAACATTCTTTGACACGTTCATCAAATGTAAATTGCTTAAAAATTGGATGCAAGTCATGTAAAGCATGTCCAATTTTTGCTAAGGCAATATTCAGATCTACTTTCAATTCACCATTAGGTCCTAATGCATCTGCTTCAAAAAAATATCGAATTTTATCTGAGCTTTCTAAGAAATATTTGTCTTTATTCTATGGTATTGAAATTAAATATTAGAATTTTGGAATGTTTGGAGAATATTATAATTTACTTGTTGAGATTCAGAATCAGTTGTGCTAAATGTACGTCTCTCAGTTTCTTCTGGTATATTTTTTGCTAAATTATCACCTTCTTGTTTAAGATGATCAGCTTCGGATTCGGATAGGAAACCATCGAGGACAACATAGCCATCCGTTAGAAACTGTAAATTAATTATTAGTCACTATTAATTAATAGTATTAATAATAATAAATAATACAGTTAAGAAAATAAGAAATGTTCGATAAGTATTTGATAAGAGGACAGTGATAATAATTTGAACTTTTATAGTAAGTATTGATAATACTCGAATTTATTTAATAATTCGAAGATTTGGATAATAACGAGAGATTAGATTAATTCGTATTTTTTGAAGAGGCGATAAAATTAGAAAATTCTTCACAGGGCATCCGTTCTCAAAACACAAACCTTTTGTTTAACACTTTCCATTTTAATTTTATCAAAAAAATCTGAAACTATTCTACTAATCAATGTTATACAATGATTGCACTGTAAAATTATCTAGGATAAATAATTAAAGCAGATCTGGCACCGTTTTAAATAGAAAGCGTTATGTTAAATATTGTGTTAAATGAAATAAAGCGCTTGCGTTCTGCAAATTACCACCCACTGTGATTCAAAATAAGATTTTTAAAATTTATCTCATTTCGAGAATATTGGAATCATTCCTAATATTTATTAACTAAATTTTTTCCAAATACATACTTACCAAATTAAACTTTGGAATTGGATTCTTGAGAATCTTTTGTTTATTTTATCTAGATTCAGTTGTTAGAAAAAAAATTAGACAATTATTTTTTATTATTTCAAATAATTAATGTAATAATAAGTAATAACTTATGAGATTCTATCAAAATCATGTTCTTGATATTGATTAAATCTCTTTAGTTTATTTTACAGCTTTGCTACAATAATCAATTTACTTTTTACTGATAAAATCGGTTAAAAAATGATCTACTTTCGATTCAATCAATCAAAAACAAAACAATTATAATAAAATAAAAAAAAAACACATGTGAGATGAACAATTTTAAGTTTTTTCAATTTAAAATAATTATTGCAAGTATGTAAAATATTTATAACGAGTAGGTACAATTAATAAGTACTTTAACAATGACAATTTGTATAATAGTGGTCATGTGATCATCTAATGATGGTTTAATTAGTTCTCAAAACCGAACAAGGCCTTTAAATTGTTCTAACTTTTATCAATCTTATCTAAAGTTAGTTAGAACAATGTAAAAGCATTTGTATGAGATTTGAATTCATTTCACATAGATGATGTTGTTGAAAACCTGTTTGTTTTAAAAATAACTATGAGAAATCATCATTAATACGTAATTGTTTGGTAAATTAAATTTAGACTTATTGATACATACAGGAAACAGGTAGGTGTTTGAAATTGGAATAACGTGATTAATTTTTTTTTATTTTTCCATGTGGTTGGTGTAAGAATTTAAAAATGGAACCCAAAATTTTACCAACTGTTTTATTATTGAGGAAAAAAAATATAAATTATAAAATGTCTCAAATCTAATAATACAAAACAAAATTTCAATAACCAAAACAAAACACTTATGA